>APFE030099543.1:24895-65379 GCA_000404065.3 Pinus taeda | reverse complement strand
TTTAGGTAGTCCTCCAACAAAATCCATGGAAACACTTTCCCAAGGGTGAGAAGGAACTGGTAATGGAGTTTACAAGCCCAGTTTTCTATTGTTGGGCTTGCTTTTAGCACACATAGTACACCCTCTTACATAGCTAGAAACTATCTCATTCATTTTTGGCCAATAGCAAAATCTTTGCAGCTGTGCAACTGTTTTACTTACCCCAAAGTGACCTGATATCAGAGAAGTGTGTGCCTCTCTAATTATCTTTACTCTTTCAGTTTGTGGAATGCATAACTTCCCACAATGGTATAAGAGTCGGTCCTTTACATCATAATCCAATTCTCTACTCGTTTGCCTTGACTGAAAGTTGCATATACATCTTTAAAGTCTGTATCTTGAGAATATTTTTCAATGTAGCTTTCATGTAAGACAGAATTATGATTAAGTATAGTAGATACATTTATAATAGGTCTAGATAACATATCTGCAACTTTATTATGTATGCCCTTTTTATATCTGATGACTAAATGAAATTGTTGTAGAAAACCCATCCATCTGTAGTGTCTTGATTGCTACAACTTAGTTTGGGAGTGTAGATATTGAAGTGGTTGATGATCAGTATGTATTACTGTCTCTTTGACCATTAAGTAATGTTTCCACTTTTTCACACTCTGTACTAATGCATACAATTCTTTATCATATGTAGGATAGTTAACTACTGTAGGATTAAAAGTCTTAGAATGATAAAATATGGGTTTATCGTGCTGTGTCAACATTGTTCCCATGGCATAGTCACTGGCATCTGTTTGGATCTCAAATGGTCTTTGAAGATCAGGCAGTGTTAGTATAGGTGTTGTACTAATCTTTTCTTTCAACTTGTCAAAGGCTTTTTGATGTTTGCCTCCACACTAAAACACCTTGTTCAATCCTATTAAAGCATGTAAGGGAGCTGCAATTGAGGAAACATTAGAAATGAAC
Organism: Pinus taeda; assembly: GCA_000404065.3. Lineage (NCBI taxonomy): Eukaryota > Viridiplantae > Streptophyta > Pinopsida > Pinales > Pinaceae > Pinus > Pinus taeda. The sequence goes on along the minus strand of APFE030099543.1, from coordinate 64,419 downwards.
TTCCTCCAATATTGTGCTGCCCCTAAGAAGCTTCTCACTTTTGTAGCAGACTTGGGTTTAGGCCAGTTTACAATGACTGTCACCTTAGAGGGATCTATCTTCAATTCACCACCCCTACTATATGACCCAAATAATTTAGAGATGTTTTGCCAAATTCACATTTTGAGAGTTTAACATGAATTTTTTCTCTTTTCAAAACATCTAATGTATGCTTTAACATGCTTTAAGTGTTCTTCCCATGTTTTGCTAAAAATCAGAATGTCATCCAGATACACAATAACAAAATCATCAAGAAAAGGTCTGAGTACATCATTCCTTAATCTCATGAAAGTAGCAGGAGCATTAGTTAAGCCAAAAGGCATAACCAGCCACTCATACAATCCCTACTATGTTTTGAAAGTAGTCTTCCATGCATCTTGTTCTGCAACTTTGACCTAATGGTATCCACTATGAAAGTCTAGCTTCAAGAAATAAACAACTTCTTTTAATTGATCTAAAAGATCATTTATACGGGGAAGGGGATAACGATTTTTGATTGTTATCTTATTCAGTGTTCGATAATCAATGCATATTCTCCACGAGCCATCTTTCTTTCTCACCAAAACGATTGGTGACCCACATGGTGATATGCTAGGTCTGATGAACCCTTTCTCGAGCAACTCCTGCACCTGTTTCTTGATTTCAGCATTCTCTAAAGCAGACAACCTGTACATTTCAATGTTAGGCAATGGAGCATCTTGCTGCAAAATAATATCATGTACTATTTCCTTTTTAGGTGGCAGACCTTTAGGTTCTTGAAACAAGATATCATACTCTGAAACAACCTTTTCTAAATCAGCTTGCTGTTTAGTATTACAACTCTCAAATACATTGGTTTTATCAGGTTTCTTTTCCTTTACAACCACCAGTAAGAATTGTTTGCATGAATTTATCATTCTTTTCATCTACCTTGAGTTTATGAGAGTATAATTATTCTTAAGCTTATAAGCTCTTACAAAGTATTTGATTCCATCTTTAACAAGTAGATACTTGTTCTCAGCTCTATAGAAAATAGATCTTCTATCATACAAGTAAGGACTTCCTAAAACAATTCCACATATATCCAAAGGAATTATGTCTAACTCAACCTCATCTACAAATGTTGACCCAAAAGAAAATTTGAGTTTGCACTGTCTAGTCACTTGTAGTTGTGCTTTATCATTCAACCATCCTAATGGGTATGGTTTCTTATGAGGTGTAGTTGTTAATCCCAATTTCTTTACAATTACTTCAGAAATTAGATTTGCTTGTGAGCCACTATCAAACAAAGTATCAATCTTTTGATGTTTGGAAATAACTCGAATATGGAAAAGCTCGTGTCTTTTTCTCTCATTTTCTTCATCAATGGTAGATTGTGCGAAATTACTAGTAGATGCTTCAGAATTCTTACCTTTTATACATGTGGCTACAATGGTTGTTTCATCTCCCAAGTCTGACCCCAAATCTTTCTAAATAGCTGCAACAGTCTTCTTCTTCTTGCACCCGAACTTCTTAGGTCTCAGCTCTGGATGCAAAATCCAAAAATGCTTATTATCATGCCCATTCTTTTTACAGTGAATGCGCGAAGCCTTGCTTTTCTGTGTAGTGTTAGCCTTCCTTGCTTTCCACTTCTGCTTTCTTTTCTCCTTGCTCTTGCTTGCAGTGGGTTGGGATGGTTCCCTAACTTCTGGATTTCCATTCTTTCCTCTAGCTTCTAGATGAGTAGCTTGTACATATACCTCATTTATTATAGTGGGATTAAACATGAGGATGGTATGCCTCATGTAGCTGTGTAGACCACTAATGTACTTCAACAGAGTCTCTGGTGAGTCTAATGAGATTCCTAAAATCAATGCTCTCTTTCTAAATTCTTGAGTGTAGCCTTGCACACTTTGCCTTTTCAATTGTTGAAGAGTTTGCCAACTCATCATGGCTTGTTGCATGTAGGCCAATGGATAGAACTACTTTTTGATTGCAGAAACAAATTAACTCTAGAGAGAGATAGTCTTATCATGTCTTTTCATATCAGTTTGTGTTATGCCTTCCCACCAAACCAAGGCAATGCCTCCAAGGCGTAGGCTTGCCAGCTGAATCTTTCTCTTGTCTGAATCGATGTTCTGTACTCTGCAATAAACATCAATTTGTCTAATCCAATTGTCCAAATTTTATGCATTTAACTTTCCATCATATATAGGCAAATAAAATTTAACATCTAGTTTGATCAAAGATGTTTTCTTTTTAGGGCTATCAGGAGGTGTGAGAAAGCTTTCCTCTTTCCTTTTTCCTTTTGAGTGGTCATGGAAGTGAGACTCATCTTCTCCTTTGTCTTGTTTAGAGCCTGATGAATCTTCATCTTTATGTTTTCTAAAGTCCCTATACATTTATTCTACCATGGACTTTATGGCTAGGAAACTTTCCATGAATTGAGGGTCTGGCCCCATTGAACCTTCCTTTGACATTGTCTTCCGAGGATAGACTCTCCCAATTTCAGGATTAGTTTCGACCAACTCTCCTTCTCCTAATTTGAGCTTTGATCTAGTGAGCATTCAACAACTAAACCAACGCAAGCTTGTCTAACCTTAACAACCTAAAGCTCTGATACCACTTGATCTGAAAATCACCCTTGAGTGACCTCAATTAAAGAATTATTGAATGAAGGTATTACAGACTCATGTGCTGGTGTGTGCTTATGTTATTTTAGGAAACGAATTGATCAGATTACAAAATACACAGACATTGGAAAATGGAAAACAACAAGAGAAACACAGTAAGAAAATACAAGAACACAAGAATTAATAAGGAGTTCACCCTATCCTCCAGGGTTGTGTCTCTGGTCCAGCTTTCAGTGGTGGCCTTCTTTTATTGTGTCTTTAAAGCAGAGAATTACAATGAGGATCTCAATCTGAGTCTCCTGAAACATAAATGATGGTTAACAGGGTGGTTCTTGGATTCCCCAAGCCACTAGAGTGCACATACTCTTTTCCTTACCAGCTCTTGACCTCTTTGGTCTTTAATGGGAGGAGCCCAATATGGTACTCGATTCTTGACAGATCCTCTCAGGGATGGCTTGAACCTCTCAAGCTCTCTGGTGCTCGACGCTGCCTTTGGTTATCTCGACCCTCTATCTTTATGCTTTTTGCTTCACTATCTCTTCTTTTCTTTGTCTTCATTATCTTATTCTCTTCGTCGTGTCCTATTCTCTATCTGTTCATGGCTTAAAGCCAATCAATCTCAATACTGTTTGCTTCCTCTTCTTCCCCCATCGGATCGCCTACTGTTGATCGCTTGGAGTTCCCTATCTCAGCGTCATCATCAATGCCTCATAGGGAGTGGCCACTTGTCCTCTTGAAAACTGCGCCAACTTTTCTTCGTTGGTTCAGTTTTTCGGTTACGTTGGGAAGTGACTCATCCACCATCTCAGTGTCAAATGAGACTTCAAGCTCTTTATGTGTTGCGGCTTAATCCCCTGTCAAATCTGATTTCTACATCGGGCGTGATCTCTACCGTTATATCTGGAGCCCCCAAATTCAACATTATTCACTTATTTAGCGCGGTTGACTTGCTCGACCGTTAGCATGTGATGAGCGGTGGTTTTCTCTCTCATCCGCCTGCCACACGTTGGGCGCTGAATGGAATCGCTCGTTTTTCTCCAAATCCACTTACCACCCAAGGGTGCCCCCGATATATCGCCGTTTTGGAGCATGGGTCCCACCTTTAGCCTTTAACGCTTTCCCCATGGTTTTCCCGGCTTCCATGTGATCGGGCGCTCGAGTCCTTTCCTTCTTGAGAGGTTTTTTCCCAACGATGCGCGATTAGCGATACCCTCTGTTTCCTGATCTGGGCTTCCCAACGGCCAGTTTCACCTCCTGCATGGTCTCCATGGGCCTCGGTCAACGCGCTTTGACTGAGGTCCTCATTGTTCCTTGTTGGCTACAAACTGCCATTGTCCAGAGGTCTTCCTGATCGCTCTGTGCTCTTAAATTCAAAGTTTTTGTCCTGATTTGATATAGTCATGATACTGTGATAATCTTCATGGATCCAATTCGGATCAGCTGATTCAATCTCTCTCAAAATAAAATATTACTTTGGATTAAAATAATAACTTTCACTCAAACAAATTCACTTATCGCTCCAAATTTACAAAATATACACCTTATAACTCCAAAATGACAAAATATACTACTTATTTCTCTATTACAAATAAATGATTTTTCCACTCCTTATCTCTCCTTAAAATCACTCCTTTAAAAATATACCCTCTCTTTTTTTTAAAAAGAAACACTTTATCTAATTTTATGATCATTTCAAAGTTAATCATAACCCTCACACTTATCACACATAAAAAAAAAGTGAAAAAATAAAAAACCTCTTTAAACCAGATCCCCTTTTGACCAGCGAAAGCTCCCTTATTTCCAATTGGTGATCCACCAATTCTTTTTTTTGTAATCTAAAACCAAAATCAAAACCACCTGTGCCCTTCCTATTCAACCAAACTAGTTACACTTTTCATTCAAGCCAGTTCTGCTAATTTTGTTCTACGGGTCATGCCTGTAGTCGAAAATTCGCTAGAATAGGGAAATGATGATATTCGAGTAGTAGAGAATCGATTCCTTCACCTTCTCACCCCAATCTACCAACTATGTGTCTAGAGTTCCATTTCGTATAAATGGGGAACTCGATCACCGTGTTATGAACCCTGTGTGCATTGTTTGAAATTGGTTTTCTCGCTCTAGAATTGAATTCTTTGCAAAGATGGTTGTTGCCTCTAAAAACTCAGGCATTGGATTTGTATCACCTATGTGATGAATTCTGTCAATCAAGAGGCAATGGTCTTGAAAGCCGATCTTGGCGACATTGACTTCCTCATGCTCTTTTACCGAAGCATGAATGCAGGGATTGCTGAGTGGGGCATCAACGATTTCCATGCAGGGATTCAAGTAAGAATAGTATCAAGTAGTCATGGTGTTCACAAGGCGTGGTTCAGCGAACAACAAGCATAGGTCTTCATCTTCGGATCTGCCCAGGCCCAAGCACTCCAAGTCTAAGGTGCTGCCAGAGGAGGAATTTGTTCGTGGAAATTCTAAGGAATTGGCATCATCCACTACCCTATTGTGAGTTACAGTGGCGACTTGCCCCAATGGGCTCGCTACTTTCCACAACCGGACCGCGTGTTGCGTGAAATGCGTGGACTTGATTCCAGGTGTATGCCATCATCATTAGTTCGAACAGGCTTTGTACGAGGGACTTGAACACCAAGGCAATGGATTTTATCAGCAACGTTGTCGAAACAAAACATTGGAGGTTGATGTCAGCATCATTTTGCTATAGCTGAGCTGAGACGTTGCAAGATTCGAACAACCCTTCATAAAATGGTAGTGTCTTTTGTATTTATCATTTAAAAGGTGGGCGAACTGGAATCAATTTTGAAATTGGCTTTACATTAAACAAAACATTACCAATCACCATTTTGATAGGATTTAAACTCATGTTTTTAATTGCAGATATTTGCGCCAATGGTCCATGACTTCATGAATTGCTGAAGAATTCACGCCAACATCCTCCACAAGTCCAGCTCCCAAATACTTTTGTTGCGCAAAGACTTGGCCCACAATTATCTGCATTCAAAATTCCACAATCCAATCTTTTTTCAGCGATCGAATACAGGGCTCTTCAACAGTTGCACATCTTAATCCCTAGAAGTATAAACCACAAATCTATGTGATGCCCCAATCTCACACATTTTTGCACACATTATTCACACGTCAAATCTATAGGTTGTGATGTGTGAATTTTTCTTCTTCAACTATGGCACACAATGATAAAGAAATAAAAACTAGATTTCTTGATATTCACTGTCTAAGTGCAGAGCTTTGAAAATGACAAGAGAGCATGGACTCATATTAATATTGAAGTAAACTCGCTGACACATAAACTTTAGTAATATCAGTCTTTAGTAACGAAGCACATCATTTGAGCATATAGAGGAACCTGAATTCTTTTAGAAGTACAAAAGGGTCTTCAAAATGAGAGAAAATATACACTAGTAGTTAGGACACCTTTGAGCAGAGACCACGTATACCCATGAACCATACCCATACACTCCAGGTATGTCCAACAAAGCTATAAGGGACAACATTTACCTTCCATTCAACAAGAAAACTTGTGGCCCCATGATAGCAAAAAAGGAACTAACAATTTCAGATTTCTGGTGGTTAACAAATTCTTTCAAATCTAGATTATTAGCGGACTGGGGTGGACACAGAATGCGCTTATGCCATGGTTTATCCAGTCCAATGACTTGCTGTCAAATTTAATCAACTTCCCTTCCAAATCCACTGTCTCCTTTCTTGTAAATGAAACAAAAAAATCAAATCCCAAAATGGACTACATGAATAGAGAGCAGATGAAGCGACAAACTTTACACATGAAAAAACACCAGATCAATGTGGAGTAATGTAAAAACACCAGATGAAGCGGAAAATGTTACAGATGAAGCCACAATTCATACCGATCAACATCATGCCTCTCAATGTTTCCATTGCAAAGCAGTCAATTCACACGACACTTACTCTGGCGGGGGTGAAACACACGAGCCAACAAGCCAACCTCCCACCACGCAGTGGGGGAAATTCTACGCTCACAACACTACCATCCTTGGCTCCCCATCAAATGCCAAAATGTCATCAACAAGTGTTTGCAACCACCATTCACAATTTTTGGTAGGCTTCTCCCTTAGCCAGTGATCAGGCTCACTCCAGTACGACTATCAAGCCCTTAAGCTCATGTTCATCTCTAACTAATTTGACCGTAGCTTCAATACCACATGAAGGAAACTAACACACATAAAATAAACACTCAGAAATATAGAAACCAGACATGGCGGAAAAGGCCTCAAGCTTACAACATTTCTCACATTCTCATTATTAATCAATCCAATCCAATGTATAAAGAATGATAATAGTACAAATAAATACATGAGGAAGTTGGTCTTAAGATAGTACATCTATCTTAGAAAAACTTGGTTGAGATATTTTCTCAACAAAACACTAATCTAGGAGAACTAGTTGGAGAGAATCTCTCATCCTAACTAAACTCCCTAGTTTGAGGAACTAACTCCTAATTCTCAAGATTTGATTTACTTAATTATGATATTTGGATTTATAATTGTTTTATTATGAGAGTGAGGCTAACACTAGTGACCCTTGAACCAGACTGTGGGTTGTGGTAAAGCCAGGTATTGTGTGCCTTAGTGGGCTTAAGAATCCTAGACTGGTTAATGGTGGGATATACGGTAAATAATAGAGGTAGTTTCCCTTGATTAGGCCTGGGAATCGTTGCCAATGAATGGCGGGATATATGGTAAATCCTAGAGGGTGGAGTCTTAGTTTAGGGGCTAATGATCTCTGGATCATACTGTGGATTGCAGTAAAGCATGAGAAACTAGGAGACATGAAAATTCCTCACAGTGTAGGTGGAGAAATCCGATGGAAATCATGCTTGTTTTGGCCTAATGATCTAGTGGAGATCATGATAAATATTTTTATTACATGTTTATTGTGTTGGCCTAGTGATCCGATGTGGATTGCAGTAAATCTTGGTTTCCATTGATGATGGTGAGGTGGGTTAGCCTTGGGATTCCATGGTTGGTTCTTTTGGTTTAAGTCCCACATTCATGCTTGGAATATGGAATGGGGTTGATTGTATAAAGAGAGACTTGGCTCAACCAATCTATGGTTGGGTGGAATGTGGTAGTCCCATCTTGGGTTGGATTTTGTATTCATTAATAAGAGGTTCTTTCCTTGGTATATTATGTGCAATTGTACTAGTTTATATGTGCATTCTATGGTTGATGTATCCTTGATACTTTTGTTGCTATTATGTAGTTTTCTCCATCCTTCATTCTTTGTTTGTTCCATCCTTATAAGGATGTGGTTGCTTCAATACTGGGAACATATTCCTCCATGCGGGATAATCAATGATCCAATGACCCAACATTGACAATGTTACCATTCTCCTCTTCTTTAGAACACCATAGTTTAACCTGACACAGAAAAAGAACCCCCTCCATCTTTTTCACTTACATTTGGTGATCTCCACAACCGTAGTTAAGAAATGTATTTTACCTTGGATCCATCTCATAGCAAACTGGCAACAGGTTTTATTTCTTCCTGATGGATCCTTCATACCACGAAACTCTCTCACAATTTTCATGAAGAGTAGAACGTAGGAGGCATCTCAACTCTCAATGTGCTTAACGACGACGAGCTCCTTCATTATTTTGTTGCACATCATTGAAATTTTGTCGATAACATGTTCTTTGGGCTTATCCACGTAGCTAGTTTCACTCCATGTTCATGAGTAGGGAACATTATGTTGATTGTATGAAATGAGCGAATTCTTATTCGTGGACGGAAACTAGGTACTTACAGAGGCTAGATTCAAAGCCACATGTTAGTTTCTATGTCCAAATTTGGGTGTTTCTTTGTGAATTGTGAGTGAATGAGGAGTTATTAAGGTGGGTGACCGATGGGAGAATTGATGAGAAAAGGAAAAAAAAATATTTCTAACTAGGGCTTGATCCCCTCGTAGATACGGTACAAACTCAGTGAAGGACATTGAAAATACACACGACAGTGGGGTTTCATAATTGCAAAAATTTCATGAGTTTTTCAAATTTAACCACATCCTTCTAAGGATGGAGAAAATAGATAAATTGGTATGAAGTAACTCCTTTGGTTCATATTTAGCTTTTATTGAGCCATAACGAACCCTTTTTTCTAATGTGTCAACCTATGAATTCAAGATTCGAAGGAAGTGAAAAATTTTTACTCCTTCAAACTTTGGCAACAGGTAGAGGATTAGATATCATTTTTCGGGATTCAACTGCATTAAGTAAGTCATTCATCTATGACCATTTCCATGTATAAAATATGCATGTAGGTTAACCCAATAATGCTATATAAATCAAAGTAGAATACTATAACCTACTTCTATTATCAATTTGCAGAAGCTTAAAGATCGAGCTGAACAATATAACTAGAAGAAGAAGAATCAATCACACAACACACATGAGAATACTTTGGGGAAAGCCTCAACTAAAAACCCCACTATCTGTATTATAATACAAGGTGGAAATACATAGGAATTATATAAAGCCTTAGCTCTCACAGCTAGCCATCTCTCAGTACAATCCTCACAAATTCTCACAGGCAATCCTGGCTTCTCTCAAGCCTTCATCTCTACCCTCCAAGCTCCTATTTCCTTGCATTGTTCCTCTGGTATTATCTCCTTCAACCAAGTGGACAAACTCAATCTACCAAGTGGATGATCTCCTGTGCAATCCTCAAGGAATTGATTCCTTCTACATGCATGAGTTTTCTTTATAAGAAAACACATGCAACTAATAGTACATTGTCCTTGTCTTTAATCTCAACTAGGTCTTTCTTAGAATAGACATGCATGAGTTTCTAATGAGGGAATTTTCAGTTAACTCGAGTACACTAGTTGAGTGCATGCATGCATCAACTGACTGTTAACTCTCTATTAGTTCCTCAAAAAGTTTGGAACTAATTTAACTGGACTTAACGCAGTAAACTAAGTTAACTAATTACAACTCAAATATAACTCAATCTTATCTCCTAAATTTTAGGGATAACTCTTGCATGACTTCAGAAAGACTTCTAACTTGAATTTCTCCAACTAATTAAGTCAAAATAACTTAATTAATTATTTCCAAGTAGCTGTTAAGACTAAATTCGATTTTAATTCACAATTTAATTCAAGGACAAATTAAATTAGAATATTCTTGTTGCCACATTTCAACATTCCATGAGAGGTAGTTGTAACTGACTAATTTCTCATGATTTTTGAATAGTCCACTTAGCACTCATGACATCAGGTGATGCTCACAGGGGTGAAGAAGTGGGATTGAAACTATTGAAATGAATCACATAGCATCAATCATCATTTTCGAGGCTTGCACCCGGTGACTAGGACTTCCCTGTAGGTCACCCATCCCAGATCGCCTCTGGCTCAAGCGCGCATAAGCCATAGGATTCTCTAACTGGTTGGAAACAAGTCATTGGCAATTAATGTTTTCCCTTTGATAAAAATTAGGAGATGGCCAATAAAGAATCTTCAAAAACATTTAGCTTTGAGATTTTATAATCACATGCAATTTTGAGCCCTTTCTATAATGCCAGAAACTCTTCTTGGTTATTGGTGGTTCTCGCAAGTCCCTACATAAATTGAGATACCATCTTTCCACCCAGATCCAAAATGATCCCTCCCACTCCAACCTCCCCCTTTATAGATGGTTTTTAATCAAATATGGGTTATTCTATTAGGTTTTTAATCAAATATTGGTCATGCATTCAAAGTAGAAAGCAATGAGTGCATTTTTAAGAGTTTTTCCATAAAATTTGGGTTATTTTGTGTGGTTTTAGATAAATATAGGATTTTTATATCGAATATGGGGGACCATTTATAAAGGTATTTCATTAAATATGGGTTATTTTATGGGGTTTTTAAATAAACTATGGGTTATCTATTCAAAATGGAAAGAAAGGTTAAATTTTAGCCATGTGTCATGTTAGGCCGATGTACTAGTGGTATTTGATGTGGTTTTTTTAATGCAATATGGGTTACTTGGGTAAAATAGAAAGTAAGATAAAATTTTAAGTATGTGTCAAATTATATGGATGTTATGTTATGATTACACATTTGTGAAGTTTGATTCTTACAACAAATTGCAGTAGTTTACAAACCAACATAGATCCATCTTAACTCCATATCTACCAAGCACAGGAACCTGGATCAAATCTCTTGAGGTGCAAACTTCCTTTTGAGTGCAAAACTTGAGGAAAAGTTTTCACCTAGATGAATTTTGTTCCACACATTTCTTGATAGATCCTTAGTTAAGATGGATATATGCTAGTTCTTAATACTGGCGATTGCACCACATGTTGCAAAGGAAACGTTGTAAGGCAATAGGATAGGGAAGAGTAGCATTTATGAAAGAAGATGTGATATGTTATGTGATCTAATGGAATATTTAAATTATAAATATTAATTATTTATTTAAAAAAATGGTTTGGAGAATTGTTTGAATAAAGAAATTGATTTTTTATAACCTTAGTTCAGTTAAAACAACTGAACTAACAAAACAGAGAATCAAGCATCCTATAATGAAGGAATATTTTGTTAAAGAAGTGAAGAAAAAACATGGACTTTTAACATTATGTGAAAGCTTTATTTAAATAATCTCAAAATTGTGAGAAATAGTTTGATAGTTATGTTGGATTTTAAGCCTCTGTGGAATTTTTTTGTAGCTTCATGATCCGGATTATCCACAGTTTCTAGTTCATTCTGCCGACGTTTCAAACCCCAAAGGGGGTCCATCATCAGGACAAATCAGATAGATAGAAAATGAATGAAAGATTATTGAGAGAAGGAGCCATGTGCCTGGATATAAATAAACCAAAGAACCCTAATTTATAAGGGCCGACACAATTGCAGGTCTGCAACTCTCCTCTCAATTTTTATCCTCAGGATTTCGAGAAGACAGATCTCCTTCCATGTTTCCCCTCCGTACAGGGAAGTTATGTTGGATTTTAAGCCTCTGTGGAAGTTTTTTGTAGCTTCATGATCCGGATTATCCACAGTTTCTAGTTCATTCTGCCGACGTTTCAAACCCCAAAGGGGGTCCATCATCAGGACAAATCAGATAGATAGAAAATGAATGAAATATTATTGAGAGAAGGAGCCATGCGCCTGGATATAAATAAACCAAAGAACCCTAATTTATAAGGGCCGACACAATTGCAGGTCCGCAGCTCTCCTCTCAATTTTTATCCTCAGGATTTCGAGAAGACAAATCTCCTTCCATGTTTCCCCTCCGTACAGGGAAGTTATGTTGGATTTTAAGCCTCTGTGGAAGTTTTTTGTAGCTTCATGATCCGGATTATCCACAGTTTGTAGCTTCATGATCCGGATTATCCACAATTTCTAGTTTTGAGTACTAGCATAGATCCATCAAAACCACAGATATATTCAACATTTAAATAAATGTAGGCCTCAACGAGGTTCAGATGGATATTTTCTAGTGTGTGTGGTTAACATTTTTTTTATAAATGTTTTCTCTTATTGATACAAAATTAAAAATAGGAAAAAAAGTTCTTCCCTGAACATCTGTAGGGCACCTAGGCACTCTGAAAGCCTGAAACAAATCACTACCAAACTCATAAATGGGTGAATATTACATATTCAAAAGAAGAATATAAGGTGTAGATAACTAACAATTTGAAGGATTGAAAATGGTGTTAAAGATGGAAACATAAATGTAGAAAGGAAAATCAAGAAGTGAGAGGAGCGAAGAAACAAAAATGTTGAACAAATACAACTCCAACCATGGAAGTGTCATGTCTATAATGTCAACTTCAAGGAAAAATGAGAATTGAAAAACCAAAATAGTAGGTATACAAATTACCAAGGACATGGACGAAGTGAACTTATTTATCACAAGTCATGGAAATTTGTGATGTACCTAAGAACCAACAAGAGGCAAGAAGCAATAAAAACTCAATAAGAGTAAATAATATAGATTAACCATGGAAGCACATAAGTTCAGAGTTTATGTTGGGCTTAACTCAGAAGAAGAAAAAAAAAAAATTCTCCTATGTGATTTCTACCGAAAGACTCCTCTTGATGTAATATGGATCATAGAAGCTTGAATTAAGAAACTTTATGTTGTTAAGAGCATGTTATAAAATGCTTTATTATAAATCTTATAATAAACATGTAGATGCAACCAATATTAATAGGCTTTTCTTCAAAGAAGTTATTCAACTTCTTTATAGTTTTTCTTACCTTTATAGTTTATTACTTTCCGCAACTTGAAAAATGTGATACTTGTCCATATGTCTTTGAAACGCAATCAACCTATCAAGCTTTAACAAATTTCACAAGGTATCATCTTTGTCATTGCATCATATTTTTTGACGTCTACCTTGAAGATTATAGTATTGGGAATTTGGTGAGTCACAACTCATTTTTTGAGCATTTTTGGGTGAAAGTCATGGACTGGTGGTTACAAAAAGCTTTCATTGACCAACAATGCATCCTACACTTTTTACCCTCATTAGTCTAAGCTATATAAAATGTTTTCTTCTATAGATATTATTACTTGTACATTAAACATAACTTTATATTTGTAATTATCATGATATTTAAATTGTGTAGTGTCCAACAAACTATATTTTGGTAGTTGGATAGATGTTACGGATAAAAGTTTCATCAGGGATAAAGTGACTATTAGAGTTAAGCTATATATGCTCCACTATGCCTTGTAGTTTAAATTTTTGTTTAATGTATCCCAAGTCCCTATCTTCAAGGTTTTTTACTCTCATGTATCGATTGCTGAGAAATATAGTTAAAAGTATCAATATTTAAGAAAGCTACCATTGTTTTGAGCCTTGTTTGTCTATGATTACCTCTTTTTTGTCGTTATTAGTGAATTGTATGGATATGTCCTTATTTCTATTGTTGGAAGATATATTTGCTAAGAAATATTTTTCATCAGTTCAATTTCCTTACATTCATCTGTAAAATGTTTGCTTGTGCTTCTTGTCTCTTGTTGGTTCTTAGGTCCGTTAGACATTTCCATGAATTGTGACCATTATCACATCGGTTAATGATCTCTTAGTTATATCCAATATTTTCAAATGGATTTTATATAGACTTCATTTAATTCTAATAGATCCTTGACCATTATCTCATCATCAATATCTAATGTATGTCTGTAACTCTGTAGATATATACACTTTCTACTTTATAGTATATACTTACAGACATACAATAGTCCACACATATAATTGTAGTATGCACTTATAGAGGATATCAATAATACTGTACTAAAGGAATTGGGATATAAAGTGAATGCAATAATCTGGCCCATGATACTAATCTAGAAATCCTAAAGGCACTCTCTCGCAGCAGTATTAAAGTCTCTGTCATGGTTAAGAATGAATACATTTCCAAGTTTTCGGTCAGAGAGTCATTTGCAGACAAAAAGATGAAGAATAATTTTGTTTACTTCTATCCTACAACCAGGATCAATATAGTCCTAGTGGGGAATGAAATTTTATCAAACTACTCCAACAACCAGACCTGGTATTAGCTAGTGCCCACAATGTTGACAATCAGGAGAGCTCTACTTAGATATAAGTTGCATCATATCAAGGTAGGAACCCCTTTATCTATGGATGTGATCAACACTTGATTTCCTCCATCAACTGGTGCTTTTTGGGATGATGTTGCAAAAATTGTCGTGAAGCCAATGCTTGAGTTTCTGACTAGAACGATGTCCTACCTTTTTGTTGATGTGTATCCTTATTTTTCTTAGTCTTTTGATCCTACAAATATTTATTTGGAATATGCCAATTTTTGGGATCATGACAAAAGCTACACCGACCTTAATGGCCTTGTGTATACCAATTTGTTGGACCAACAACTTGATGATGTTTTAGCTGCGATGAAGAAACTGGGTTATGAGGACATTAGGTTAATCGTAGCTAAAACTTAAAGGCCCAATTCCAATGACCTTAATCAGTTGGGTGCCAACATCTTTAATGCAACCCATTATAATAGGAGGCTTCTAAGGATAATGATTGCAGATCCTCCCTTGGGAAAAACTCATAGGCCCATTCAATTCATCCCCACATACATTTTTTCATTGTTTAATAAGGATCAAAAGCCTAGAACGGAAACTAAGAGATATTGTGGTTTGTTATATCCAAATGGATCAACGGTTTATGAGATTGATCTCACTAGGGAAATTCAGGATTCAGAGTATAAGCCTTTCCCTCCTCCAACTTCACCCTAGGCTAGCAATTATGTTGTGTTGTAGATGTTAATCTAAGTGTTTTTGCCTTGTTGTATGCTATTAATTATGCCTCCAATATAGAAAAAAACACACTACAAGGAAAATACCTTACAAAGGAGGTTTTTGTGGAGGCCCCTATAAAAATAGCCCAAAAATCTGTTTGTAGCGGAGGTCACTAGCAGAGGTGGGTGGGAGGATGCTTTAGCGGGTTTTTTTGGATGGTGCACCAATGCTTCATATAACATGGTCCAATGTGGAGATTTTATTTTTATAAAATAAAAATAAAAACATGATGTGCTAAATAACACAACACATCAGTGCTTGAATAGTTGATAACATTGATTTCCTTCATATAACAAAACATCCTGCTCCATACCACTAAGGATCACGACTATAGTTTTAAATTTCAAAAACATCCGGTTCTATTTTCCAATGATGCTCTGGTGCAGTAAACTTATCAATAAACATAGGGGCATTCTCTAAAGCACACTTCTAGGTGGTTTTTAATTTCTAGAAAAAGAGCGTTGCTATAGTAAAAACACAACACTGATGTGGTACTTGTATAGAAATGCCTTAGAGCATCTCAAGAAAATAACCACGATATTTTTTAATTAAAAGAAAATGTGGCATTGTTGTGTATATCCTGGACTAGTGTGGCTAGAAAAATGCACTAGAGGAGGGTTAAATAAAAAAACCCTTCCAACCGTAATTTTCATTTTTACCATCTATAGTGCGGGAGAGCTCTGAAGCACTGGTGCCACTCTTGCCACATGTAAAAACCCTGACGTCAGTACCTCTCTTGCTCACCATCCTTCCATATCATGCTCATTGTCTGAGTTTCTAATTTTTTCAAACCGTGGTAAAAAAAAAAATCTCCATCATGCATCCACAATGCCTCCCTGACGACCAAATGTCAAAGTAATGCCTATGTTTCTTTCTAATTTATATTTTTAGCACATTAGAATTTCACTTTAGGTTAAATTTTCCATTGTTTTTGAAAAATAAAAGTTCACCACGTGGTGCGCTTGATATGTTTGGCTCACATCGATAGCAGTGCGTCGTGTAAATTTACAAGGTGCACCACATTTCAATGCATGAACATAACACACCATCATTATTGCGGATCATTTTTTGAATTAAAATGCTCCAAGAAAGATGCGACAAATTGTACGTCAGTGTGTCACACTCAGTGCATTTATATTTACCAAACACACCACAAAAATAATAATTAAAAGTATAACTATACCTCGATGCATTCGATAACCTCAAGGTTTTGTACCAATGAAAAAAGGTTATATGTGCACTGATGCACAAGTGTACCACACTTCTATCAAAATTTAAATTTTTGAACCAATAGTGGTGCATCATACTTATGTGTGCACCAATATCAGCGCGGTTATAGTGGAAAGTTCATCAACACTGATGCATGACTATATTTTGAGCTCACCACTGATCTTTGCTTTTTTTAATTTAAAGTTATGTTTCCATATTTATAAATACATTTTTCATTTAATAAAAAATATATATATATTTTATGAGTGAGGCTAATGTATTTTATATGTCAATCATGTAGCAGAGATGTCAACATAGGGAGCAGGAGAAGCAGGTGGGCCCCATACAATATGGTCTGAACATGGCAGGTTAGAGAGAAAGAGAGGGATTTATACCCTAGCCCTATTACTTCAATGACCTGAGCGCTCTTAAGGAATGTAGGCATCCTCAAGTATTATGTTATGAAACCAACTCACAAAAAGATAGAAAAGATAGATGAATGCGTTAGAATTCAGCCTCTTCGAGGGGGAAACCTCCTTTACATTACACAAATGAACAATTCTTGGATGATACAAATGACAAGACCTCCTTTCTATATATAAGAGTCTAAGGGGTCATAATATAATCAAATCCGACGTAACAATATCAATGTAAGGGCACAATAATAACAATAGTGGGCTTCTATGGGGCACAATAATAACAATATGGGGACTACATGGGCACAACAATATAATAAAGGGGTTGTACTAATAACAGTAAGGGGTTACACTAGTAATATACGGTCCTAACATGCCCCTCTCCTTCAAAAAGTGTTGCCCTCAATGCTTGAGTAGTTCTTGATGCTTCTGTATAAAATTCTTGTCCTCCCATGTGGAATCTTCAGTGGGTAAGTTCTTCCACTTGATGATTTACTCTGAAATTGATTGATTTCATAGCTGTCAGGTTCTTGTTTTTGTGATTGCTCCATGTTCCAATATGATTTTTCCTTCCTCGTCAAGTTCTGGCAATATTGTTTGAACTGGGATCTTATGCAACTTTTGAATGAGTGGCCATAGTTCTTCATCATTCTTCCATTCATCCCTTGCTTCATTTATCCAATTTGGTTGGATAATAGAAATAGCATAAAACAAGGCTTCCACATCCTCATCCTTTTTTAAGAGTGCATCTGCAGCAACATTTTGGTTCCCTTTTTTGTAGATGATTCCAAAGTAATAACCTAGCATATTTGTGACCCATTTTTTCTATTCTTCTAAAGATAATCTTTGTTCTAAAAAATATTTAAGAATATCATGATCCCCTTTTACCTTGAAGTGTCTTCCCATTAGGTAAGGTCGCCATTTCTTAAGTGGATGTAGTATTGCCAACATTTCCTTCTCATAAAAATCTTGCTTGATATGTAGTCAAAAAAATACCCATTTGCCTACATCAAAACTTCATTCACTGCGATGTTGATCTGACTGTTGTTTCATTCGATTCTGCACCAAAGTGGCTTTATCCTTTAAAAGTTGGAGAACTTTTTGTTGATGCTCGATGTGATCTTTCACTGCTTTAACCTTTTTCTTCTTGATATTTCCTTCTATCTTGAGAGTTTCAGTGGTAATTTGTTCCAATGCTTTACAAGATATGGTTGGATTCATTTCTTGATGCTCGATGTGATCTTTCACTTTTTGAACATTTTTCTTCTTGATATGTCCTTCTATATTGATAGTTTGTGGAGTGGTAGTTCCGGCCAATGCATTACAAGATATCCTTGGATTCATTTCTTCTTTCTCGATGTGATCTTTCACTTCTTGAACCTTTTTCTTCTTGATATGTCCTTCTACCTTGAGAGTTTGAAGAGTGGTAATTCTTGTCAATGCTTTAAAAGATATGGTTGGATTCATTTATTCTTTCTCCGGGGTTGGGTCCTGGATTATATCCTCTTCTTTTGATGATTCTTGATCCTTTTCTTCCTCCTCTTCACACTCTATGTAAAATAGTTTCTTCTCAGCACACTTATGACCTTTAACACATTTGCTATCACAATTGTAACAAAGCCCTTTTTCTCTTTCTTCTTCCAATTGTGGTGGTGTAAACCTTGTAGGTTGTGGAAGGCTAGGTGAAGAAACACTTCCATAATTATAGTCATGAGTGGTGGGATTCCTTGTTTCCATAATTTGGCTTTCAATTTTTCTTGCCCACCTGAATGCCTTCTCCAATGAATCAGGTTCCCAGAGATGAACCTCATGTTGAATGTTATCCTTTAAGGTACCTGTGAAGACAAGAATCCTTTGCTTCTATGGAATATCATTTACCCTTATATTCAATTTTTGAAAGTCCTCAATGTGATTTTCCATTGAACCCTTTTGTTTGAGATTTATCAATTAGCTAAAGAAGGTGTTTCTCTTTGTATTCTCATAATGTGCTATCATTTCCTCTGTGAAAATTGACCACGTGACAAGTGGTTTACGAGAACAAATCCCTTTATACCATAAAAATTGAGTTGATTCTAAATAATTAGATGCAATACATACCTTTTGTAATAGTGGTACACCATGTAGATCAAAATATTTCTCCATCTGTAGTATCCAATTTACCAAATCCTTGCCATCAAACTTCCCCATCTCGCTTTTTCTTGATTTTGGGAGCTCGATCTTGAAACGATTGTAACGTTGTAATATCAGATCTTCCAGTTCTAAAGTCGTGACCTAAAGTAGCCCTCTACATCCTCCTTCCAATGCCACCAATCTGATCGAAATTGGATTCTCCAAGAAAGAGTTATACACAATCTCCCAATATGACCTGATTATATACCTTTTGAGAAGAGTGAACTTGTATGAAGTTCCATGTGTCACATTTTTGACCTTCGGATCTAAAAAATATACATAGAAAACTAAAATCTATTCTCTTTCTATAACTTCTTACGAAATTTCAATCTGATGCCCAGAGAGATAGTTATGACGATTTTCCCCAGGTCACCTATTTATGATGTAATTCGGGCATCTTCCAAAATCCTAACTTCCTTAGATCATATATCCACAAATATAGTGAGACGAGATCTGAAATTTGGACACGAGATTGAGCACGATTTCTTCTCAAATGGTTTTTTTTTGTAGATTCTAAAACGTCGCAAAAAAGACGTTATAGCGAAAATGCCATGTTGACCTGTTTTGGAGCAGCAAAACCCTAGAATCCAAAGCTCTGATACCAAATGTTATGAAACCAACTCACAAAAAGATAGAAAAGATAGATGAACACCTTAGAATTTAGCCTCTTCGAGGGGGCAACCTCCATTACATTACACAAATGAACAATTCTTGGATGATACAAATGACAAGACCTCCTTTCTATATATAGGAGTCTAAGGGGTCATAATATAATCAGAGTCGACATAATAATAATAATGTAAGGGCCCAATAATAACAATAGTGGGCTTCTATGGGGCACAATAATAACAATATGGGGACTACATGGGAACAAAAATATAATAAGGGGGTTGTACTAATAACAATAAGGGGTTAACTAGTAGTATAGGGGCCTAACATATTATGAAGAGCTACATGCTTGAAAGTGTTCTCTGTCTTATTAGCGCATCTGATCCACTGATGGAGTACCCAAGAGTAGACTTTCATTGGTGGTCCTAAGGCATGGTATAGGCCCACTAAGGAGGAAATATTCCAGGAGGGTAGAATTATCCCTAGTTCCCTAATGTCCCCCATGGGGTTTCATCTGAGAGTTAACTTGCCTACACTTAGAGATATTTCCATCATACTTTCAGGTTTGTATAAGATGTCTTTTATACGACATATCATCAGATCTAGTAGGGCACTCAAAAAAATGAGGGATGTAGGCTAGCATCATGCAACGACATGTACATTAGATGAGGGTGGTGATGATGATGATCGGGGTGATGATCATGAGGATGGTCATCATGATGCTTTTGGTAGTACCACCCCATTGGATCATGGTTTCCAGGGTGTCGGTGATCCTTGTGGTAGTACAACTCCTTGTTAGATTATTAGATTTGTGTGCTAGCTAATTATGTTTACATGTGCCAGAGGTGTATATAATTAGATGATGGTAGTGAATTTGAATGTGTATCTTAGATGATGCTTATGATTGTTATATGGTTATCATCATGATTTTTATTTTTATGAAATAATATTTATTATAGATTATGTATTGGTGAACTTATATCAAACTTTTATATATGAAATTACATGCAAAATGACTTATTTAAAAAATAAAAATGTAAAGGTATTTTTATAAATTACAAAGTTTAGTATGGTTGAAACTATGATTGTAAAATTATGATACATATTTTTCTATTGCTTAGATATTTCATTGATATTCAATCTAACTTAATTAGTAAAATATTTCAATACTCACAAGGAAAAAATAATTAAAGGTAAAATAATTCAATTAGTTCTTAATAAGATGAAAATGTGCAACTCATTTCAATTTTTAATATAAAATATTATTAATAATAAATTATTCAAAAATAAATCCACAGGGTCTTGGATAGATGGTGATCAGATGGTTTGTTAAGGCCCTCCTTGATGTGAAGCCATTGGTTCAATTCCCCACCCCAATCAGGGTGATATATTGGGCATGATGAAGATGTAGTCCTACTAATCTTACAAAAATTTCATATGATGTATTTGCAGACTATGCTTTCTAGTTTTCGTTATTTAGAATGTAGAAGGTTTAAATATACTTAGACATATATATCTTTTCTAGATAGTATTAAATTTTTTTATTTTTGGATGGCATATAATGCAGTTAGGTGGCCAAAAGATCTGGTTTCCCATAGGGCCTAACCACTTGAATTATGGGTTTCACAATTGTTTTATAACCTGTAGCCTACATCCATCTTAACTCTCAATATACCAAGAACCTAGAGGGATCAAATCTCTTGAGATGCAAACATCTTTTAGACTGAAAAGAGATTTGATCCCTCTGGGCACTTGGTAGATTCAAAGTTAACTCTTGATCTACCAAGGACCTAGAGGGATCAAATCTCTCGAGATGCAAACATCTTTTAAAGTGAAAAGAGATTTGATCCCTCTAAGTGCTTGGTAGATTCAAAGTTAAGATGGATCTAGGCTACTATAATATATATGTAGCTGACAATGAAATATTTTATCTATAATTCACATTCTCGACATTAAAATGTTAAAATATGCCCCTTAATAATTTTTTCTTGTATGTATACATTTAATTATTTTTATTATTGATATTTTCTAAAATATTAGATATCAAATCCATATTAAACATTGAAAATCTTATAAATATCCCTCATACATTGAATTAGAAAGCATCCATTAATGGAATAAGAAGTCTCTCAATCTTTCTCACTATAGTTAAAATATAAGAAAATTTTCAATTCAAATTACTTTACTTTTCTCTATATAAAGTATTTATAAAATTATGTTATTTAATATGGACATTGAATTATTTTAATTATGTTTGTTAGTAAAATATTTTTTTTCTATAAAAAACATTGTCGATGCCCTCTGCCTCCCCGAGCTCTGCGATTTGTTCATGCTCTCACAGGCTGGTTGGCCATGCTAGGGCTGTGACCCTCTGCCATGGATGAGCTAGGCTCGTCCCAGACTCCTCATATCAATATTTCATCCTCCCCGAAAGCTGAAGATGTCGCATTCAAGACTCTTCTGGCTTCGCTGCCAGCCAAGAAGAAACCGAATGCTTAGAAGTTTGTTAAAAAACTGGAAAACATTCCGGAGGTCTCCCTCCCTCCAAAAGGACCGATCACGATTTCTCTGTCGCTGGCAAAAAGGGCCCTGGTAGGTCAATTCACTGGCCTTTGGCCTTCTCCCAAAGCCACGGAAGCCTGGGTCTGCAAAAACTGGAGACCTTTAATCCAGCAAAGTGTCACCTCGTATTTTCTAGGGTGAGGTTATTTCCTGTTCAAGTTTATATCAAAAGAAGACAAGGATCTAATCTTTAGGAACGAGCCCTATTTTATGGGTCCTAAAGGTCTCTATTTGAACAGATGGAATCCCAATTTTGATCCAGCTGAAGATGTTTCATCGACGGTTCCAGCGTGGGTAAGGCTTCCGAATCTTCCTGTGCATTTCTGGAACTGGGACTCCCTTCAACATATTGGCAATGCACTAGGAAAATTCATAGATCGCGCAAACTCCAAGGATCAATATGACTGCGCTCGGATCTGTGTCGGAGTAGATCTAGAAGTGGGACCGCCATAGGCTATAAAGATAAATATAGGAAGCTGGACTCATGTGCAAAAACTTGAATATGACTAACTTCCTTTCAAGTGCCGCAAGTACCAAGAATATAGACATTTTTCCAAGATCTGCACAAAAAATGAAGAGGTGGTGCAAGGAAAGGAAGAAGGATGGAAGCAAGTCAAAAGGTCGAGGGCTAACCCTAAACTTTCTAACCCTTTTGGAGCTACAAAAGGAAAAGGGTTGCAACCTTCTTCTAGTGGCCAACCAAAGGCACAAGAGAATGTGTTCACCTCTCTTTCCTCTACCTCACTTGAAATGCATGAAAAAGAATAGCAGCAGAAGGAGGAAAATGAGAAAGAGATCCTTGAAAATTCCAAGCAAGGTGAGAGCACAACAGTAAGCCCTAAGGAAAAGGCTACAGATATGGAGGAGGAAGACCTAGATTTGAAAGAATTTGAGGAAGAAGGAGAAATAGGAGATTCCCAAACATTGTCCCGCAGGTCGACAAGAGGAAGGAAAACCGATCGAGAAAAAAGAGCGAGAGAGACATATAAAGACAAACTCCAAGGCAGCGAGCCAACGTTGGATAAGTTGCTAGAAAAGACACCAAAGATTACAAGAAGCCATGGACAAGGGCCCAAAGGGGCCACCCATTCTCAGAAAGGTAAATAATAAATATTGTTTCCTGGAATTGCAGGGGGTTGGGTAGCAAGAAAAAGTAAGAAGCAATGAGAAGTTTGATTAGAACAAAAACCCCAGATATCCTTCTGATCCAGGAGACTAAGTTGGAGGAGAAGAGCTTCCTCCAAGTAAGCAGGAACCTATGGAGAAAAAGTGGAGAGCAAGCTGTCTCAGCCCGAGGTGCATCGGGAGGGCTAGGAGCTCTCTGGAATGAAGACAAGTTGGAATTGGTCAATGGAAAGTAGAATATACACTAGCAACTTATGCAACTCATAAGCCGAGAAGAAAGGGAGGCCTTTAGCCTCTTTAATGTGTATGTGTTAGTGAACGCAGGGGAAAAGAATAAGTGTTGGGACTCAATCAAACTCATGGATGAGGAAGAAATTTTGAGAAATATTATTATCGTAGTGGATCTAAATATAACCCTAAGCTCCTTTGAGAAGAGAGGTGGCAGCATAGTAAGGGACCCAGCAAGGGAATGGGTGGAGGATATCATGCAAGATTGGGATCTGCTCGACATCAAACCTCTGAAAGGTAAGTATACTTGGTCAAATAAAAGAATTGGCCCTGGCCATATTGCTACGAGATTAGATAGATTTCTTATTCAAAGTTCCTATCTACTACTTGGTTTAGAAGCTAGAATGTTCATCCTGCCATGCAGTATTTCAGATCATAAACCCATAAAGCTAGAACTCTCAGCACATAGAAATTTTGGGCCCATTCCTTTTCGATTCAGTGCTTTATGGATAAGGTACCCAGACTTTATGGATAAGGTTAAAGAGAGCTGGAATCGGCATGTCACAGGGTCCCCTTTCTTTGTTTGGGAAGAAAAATTAAGAAGAGTAAAGGCTGCATTGAAAAGCTAGGCTAAAACTCTTCCAAATCCCACTGATGAAAGGAGGATGGCCCATGCCTCCCTTGAGAAGCACCAACTACAGATGGAAGAGGAGGAACCCATGCAGGAATCGACAGTCATAGAAGGAAACCTGTAGCAAAAATTCCACAAAGCTTGTTTGCAAGAGGAAGAATATTGGACGCAGAAATCATGTAGCCTGTGGTTGAAAGCGGGAGACAAGAATACCTCCTTCTTCCACAAATAGGCCCAAGCTAGAAGGTCCTTCAACACAATTTCTGAAATAAAAGAAGTTCGTGTTACCCATAAGGACTTTACAAGCATCAAAGGGGTTGCCTTCTCCCACTTTGAGAAACTATATAGTGAAGTTGAGGGAATGAGCCAGGACACTATGTTCTTGGTTGTTGTCCCCTCCAAGATCTCTTCAAATATGAATCAAAAACTAGAAGCTAAAGTCACCAGAAAAGAGATAAATATTGCGCTCTATGAAATGGAGCCGGAAAAAGCCCCAGGTCCGGATGGCTTCACTGCTAGATTCATTCAAGTCTACTGGCAAATAGTGAAGAAGGATCTACATAGAATGGTATCCAAATCTCAGTGCTACCAGAAAATTGGAGGAAGCACGAATTCTACCTTTCTCGCCTTCATTCCAAAGGAGAAGGGAGCCAACACCTTTAACAGGTTTCATCTGATTTTGTTATGCAACATTGGCTACAAGCTCATAAAAAAAGTGATTGCCAACATATTGAAGGCCATTTTGCCCTCCATTACTCATAAAAACCAAGAGGGGTTTGTTTAGGCCTGGCAAATCATGGACAACATAATACTTGTGCAAGAGGCGATTCATTATATCTTGCAGCGGAAAGAAAAAGGTATGGTGATCAAGCTGGACCTTGCTATTTCGTTTGACCGAGTTCGTCACAAGTTTCTCTTTGGCGTGATGCAGAAGTTTAGGTTTGGTCAGGAGTTTATCAGATGGGTCTAGGTATGCATCTTTGAGCCCTAGATTTCCCCTCTAGTGAATGAAAGAGCAACGGAGTTCTTTAACGCCTCTACAGGGCTGCAACAAGGCTGTCGTCTTTCCCCTCTTCTTTTTGTTTTGCAAGCTTTAGTTCTGAGTTTTTATTTATGAAAGTGCCAGATAGACCAAGAAATTATGGGTCTTAGGCTCGCTTGAGATGTCAAGGATATCAATCATGCATTGTTCGTTGATGATTCTCTTTTGTTGGGTGCTGCCTCCATGTACTCTGCCTCCAGATTCAGAAAAGCATTAGATCATTTCTGTGGGAATTCGGGAAGCAAACTAAATGAAGGAAAATGCCATTTTTATGGCTGGAATATCTCCAATAGCGACCTCTCCTCAATTTCCAGATGTATGGATTTCACTGGCTTTGCTTCTTGGAACTCCTTCATCTATTTGGGCCTTCCTATCTTCCAAAGGAGGCGCTCTAGTAAAGATTGGCTCCCAATGGTCGAGAAATTTAAGAAAAAAATTCAGTCTTGGGGCTTCTCATGATTGAACTTTGCTGGGAAAACAATGCTTATTAAGTCTGTCCTATCTAGCCTACCCATCTTCCAATTCTCAACCATGTTTGCTCCCTCCAGCATTCTCAAGAATATGGAGGAATGGATTCAAAGGTTCTTTTGGAAAGGAGGCAAGCAAAATGACAGGAAGATCCCCCTTGTCAGTTGGGACAAAGTTGACAAACCTCTACTAGAAGGAGGTCTGAATTTCAAGGATCTGAGGATCCAAAATAGTGCTATGGGGGCTAGGATTTTGTGGAGACAAATAGCTCTAAAACTGAGCTAGGCCCAATAGGCATTATGGAAGAAATATTTCTGGGGTCAGAGGCTATGAAGCTTGGATGACCTCACCCACACCGGCAAAGGCTCTCAAATTCATAGGCTTTGCATGCAGGCCTAACCACTGATACAAAAGCATTCCTATTGGACCCCGGGTAATGGCAAGCTCATTAATATTTGGACTGATAAAATAATGAGTGAAGAACCTTTGGGTGAAGTCCAAGAGCTCTCTGAGCTTCGAAGCTGGATGTTAAATAGTGGCATAAAAACTTTGTGGGATATTTCTAGCTGGAAGGATAATTCGTGGGTAGGCTGGAAGAAGCCTCAAATGCCGGATGCTCTAGATCAAGCGTGGTCATTCCTACCGACTAAGCTGAAGTGAATGAGCCCGATGAGCATCAGGGAGCAAGACAAGAGAAGTTGGGGCTCCCTAACAGGTTCTTATTCTATTGCACAAGGCTATGCACAACTCAGAAAAATTCCCCACGTCCCTTGCTGCTCAGTGACTTGGCGAGGTCTCTGGAGGCAGAAATGTGTGTCAAAAATTGATTTTTTTAGCTGGCTGTTGTGCCACAACAGCGTTTTAACTGAGGATAGACTGAAAAAGAAAGGCTTCCTAGGCCCTTCCAAATGTAATATTCATCTGTAAAATGAGAAAATGCCACTCATTTATTGATTAAATGTAGGTTCGCCAGGAGTATTTGGGCTGATGTGTTTTCCTCATGGGGATCCTCTATTTTTCTGCCAAACTCGATTGCTGGATGCTTCGCTGATTGGGCTCATCTCTATCCTAGAAAGCTCCCCAATAACAAATGGTTCAAGGCAGCTTGGATGGTTTATCCAAAATTTATTTTCTAGCAAATATGGATTGAGTGAAACCACAAAATTTTTCAAGAAAAAGCGCAGAAGGGTAACCTTGTTTTGTCAAAAGCCAATGGCTTGTTCAAGGAATTCCTTGGTGAGAAATTTGAGAAGCT
This sequence comes from Pinus taeda, assembly GCA_000404065.3. NCBI lineage: Eukaryota > Viridiplantae > Streptophyta > Pinopsida > Pinales > Pinaceae > Pinus > Pinus taeda. The sequence continues at coordinate 37,743 of APFE030099543.1, read as the reverse complement.
AGGAAAAAATAATTTAAACCCTCAAGAACTGGTGTGGGGGAGCAAGCTTGGCCTTCAATTTTTTGAGGAAGAGAGACAGTTCGAAACTACAAAAAACTGGCATATCAAGCTTGCTAAGGGCGATTTCTGCATTTGGCTCCATAATTGTGACAATTCTTCCTTGTTTTTTGATGGGGCCACCAAAGGAAATCCGGGAATTGCTGGGGCGGGGAGTGGCATCAAGAATGCGAATGGCTGCATAGAGAACATGTATGCTTGGGGCCTGGGCCACAATACAGACATGCAAGCTAAGGCCATGGCTTTATTCTAGGATCTTAAATATTTATAGGTTCTTGGTATTGAGAAAGCCAGTATTCTTGGTGACTCCCAATCCTTGATTTGAATTCTTGTGGATAACACGTCCCCGAGGAACTTTCGGTTAGCAAGAGTGGTTGCCAGAATAAGGAAGGTAGTAGGTTCCTTTCTTCAGGTGAATTTTTTCCATATTCTTCGGCAGAAATAATAAGGAAGCGGATGCGGAAGCCAACAAAGCAGTCCTCCTTCCTGCAGGCACCCGGATAAGAGACAAGGTTGAAGATTGGGATCCAATCCATTAACTCGATTTCTCATGTATTACTGCCTTTTACTTTAGCAGTTTGTCTGCATTCACAAGCATGGGGAAATTAGGGAAATAGGCTTGACTAACGGAGTTAAGAAGTTTAAGAATATTAAGGTTAGGAAGTCAGTTTTTATATATGTTGAGGATAGTTGGTTCATGGGCTTCCTAAATGTAACCAACCAGCAGGCTTTGGATTTCTTTTAATACAAACAATATCCATTTTCATATATATATATATATATATATTATATATATATATATATATATTGGTTTTAAATATCACATGTAAATGGAACATAAAATGAATTACACATAATGTAATATCAATAATATTTTTTATTATCATGTGAAAAAATTAAATTTCTTCCTTGTCTTAAAAAGTAAATTTTAATTTTTTTCTCATTACATTTCTTCCTCATAATAAAAGTTTTAATTTCTTTTAGTTACTTTATATCTCTATATAAAGTTATATAAGATTAAGGTGTAAATTGAAGTATTGTAGTTATGGGTGACATTCATTTCTTTTGTTATTACTATTTTTAATTTGTTAATTTAGATTATTATTTTACTATTTTTAAATGTAACGTTATGTGACAACGTCTCTCCCATACTGAGTTGTAGAGTGCCTCTTGGCACAATTTAGGTTTAATATAACTTAAACAAATCTATTTTTATAAAATTTAATTCATTACTAAATTTATGAGATTTTCAAGCAATTTAAATTTAATATTTATAGCAACTCTTACCAATTTAAATTAGAAATTTCTCTCTCTAAAGATGAGGATAAATAAATGTAACATAAGGCTTCAGGTGAAGTTACTTGTAGTTGGGGTTTTGCTATATTGGAAGTTCTCCCTTAAAGAGATGAGTGTTTCTTTTTTTCTAGTAATAAATATATAACATTTTGATTCTTTATTTGTTATTGTATCGGCTTATATTTAACTATTTTTAATAGTAAATATGAGTTAAATAATACAAAAATGATAATATGTTAGATTTAAACTTTTGACAAATAATATATTCGATTATTTCTTAATGAACAACTCAAAAAACATTATTTTTTCCACATACTTATCATGAGATAGTCATTAAGATTCATGTTTTTCACATTTATCCTAACTAATATTACATCATGTTCACAAGGATAAAAAGTTGTCTACTTTAAATAATTTGGTTATAAATACATAAAAATATATATATCTATTTCACATAATCTAAATAGAGAACAAAAATGTATCATCAAGTCTATTTGAAAGTCAAAAAAATGCCTTTTAATCACCACCACAAATTCAGTGTGGTTGATATGTTCCTCTGACATTGGCGTCATCATATTTATCAAACGCACTGCACAAATAATATTTAAACATATAGTTATAGCTCAGTGTGTTTGATAACGTCAATGTTCCATACTGGTACTAAAATTTTATACATTCGCACCGGTGCATAAGTGTGAAACACTGCTATGTAAATTTAAATTTTTGAACCAACAATGGTGCATCATAGGTATTTGTGCACCAATTCTGGTGCAGTTGTGTTTTACAATGCACCAAATTTGATGCATGATTGTGTTTTGGACATTTCGTACTACTCAACACCCCCCAATATGGTTGATAGTAGAACTAATAAAATATGGGGGACACTTTTTAATTTAGGATAAAATCCTTTAAGTTTCAATAAAAAAGATAATATTAGTTTCATCCATCCACAAACTTGACTAAAATGATAAATTCTCCTTATCGGAACCTTAACTCTCCTTCATCCCAAAATTTATCGAAGTATTTTGAACAAGGTAACATTTCCTTTTAAGAAATATTGTTATTAGATAACATCCTCCAATTGAGTTTTCAAAGGCTTAAAGCCTATAAATTATAAACACGCTCCATTGCAAATATAATAAGAAAAGATTGACCCCACAAGATTGCCACGTAGGATATTGTGGATTCCAATATCAGCGTTTTTAAAACGATGTTCATATCACTGACCTTCAAAACCTCGATTGTTGATCTCTGATTTCGCTACAGATTTTATCTCCGATATGCAATAATCATCCATATTTGATCTTCGACATAGTTATCAAAAACAAATCAATGGAATATCTCATTCGCTCTCAATCAGAACTTTTGATATCGCGCATATCTTAAAATCTCTAATATCTGGACCCAATTTATTTATAAGTTCCACTTAATGCAATATTGTGTCCGTTTATCGTAATGCCATACATTTAAAATCATTGATATTATGGAGCAGATATTTTTTATTAAAGTGATCTAATACCATATCCCGTTGGAAATATCGCAACTTTGGTCGTGTGCGACCATTTCAAACCTCCAATAAAATGAATGCTCTTTATTTATTACAACGGGTTTAATTGTGATTTCGCATTCACCTCACATCGGAGCTACCCATATCGCAATTTTTTCATGTTATCTCATTTCAAAAGTTGCTTTAAGCCTTTCACTGATACCATACAATTCTCGCCACTTGTCACCTCAAGGGGGTCACTGTTATAATTAAAGAAACGTTTGTTTTCATTGGTTTTGTGGGGAGTTTATTATGTTAAGATTTCAATTTGGTTTGCGTCTAAGTTTAATAAAAGCTATGTTTTACTGTAATAGGGATCAACTCAGGGTTGATGACAAGAAAGTAATAGTTTGATCCAGGATTTTCAAATACTTTTTGCCATATGCCACAATGTAGTTCTAAACTGAAGGGATTATTGTAAAAAATCTTGAAAAAGAACAACATATGGACAACAAATCAATCCTTCCACTAAATAAATCCTCAACTTGTTTCCAGATGTAAGATTCGTAACATAAGTATGACAAGAATGACTTAGAATGCCATTAGCATTTCCTAATAAAACTGCACGATTAGTCACTGATTCTGAGATGTCTCTCCGACATAATCACTCATTTATTGTCATAACTTAACAATGTGTTATCCACTACATATAGGCGTGGAAAACTCTATCATCCACCTAAATTAAATCCAATGACATATATATGTGAGAGTGGGGAAATGAGTGGAGAGTAAAGTTGTTGCAACTGCAAAAGACTATTACCTTTTACTTTAATTTTAGTATAATTTGTTAAAACCAATTCCACATTCTATGGCAATTTTCTAGATTTGTGTTTAGATTACAAACTATAAATCTCCTTCATTGTTGTGGAGGAAGGGTTCAAAATTTCATCAAGAAAGCTTCTAGTTTACACCACTGTATATTGAAGAAGTATTAATAGAAAGAGGAACCATTGTTATTTTACTTATGATCTGAGTTAACGATTGTCAGGTATTATTATCGTAATATCATAACTATGTTTATCATTTGAATGGTTACTATATTTGTGTTTTTCATATACATTTCTGCAATTGATTAAGCTTTATCACTACTGGTGTATTTAATTGAAAACTCTTAAGTATATGAATGAACTGGAATATCTGATATGTGTGATGTCTTTTCAACAACTATTATAGTTAACTATTTAATCAAATTAGTCATCTTTATATGTTTTAACCTTGCAAACAATTTGATAATCTATATTTTCATATTTAATGTGAGATCTTTATAAGTCACATATCCAGAAAAAGACTTCCCAAGATATAATAGTTTAAGTTTATATATTTATGTTTCTTAGTTTCACTTACACACTCAGTCCCACACTTATATATATATATATATATATATATATATATATATATATATATATATATATATATATATATATAAAATCCATTTTTTTTTATATCTTTCATTAAGGGAAACTGGTCCCACAATCCCAGTCAGTGCCACCATTACAAATGGATAAGGAGCTGCCCTAAGTTCCGAAATGGGTAGTTTTCCTTGATGTTGAGACAAAGATTTTCCAACCTTCAACATTTTTGGCATTACAAGGAGGGAATGTAGACTATGAATGGCAAGAAGATCCAATTTTAAATGAAAAGGTCATTTTAAGAGTCATTCTCCCTCAAAATCACCACCAAGTTCCAGATCACATTCTAAATCTCCTAATCCAATATCTGAAGTTGCTCAAAATTCCACTAAAACTCCTAGCACACTTCCAGAGTTAGTGGCCAAACTTCTTCTCAAATACCAATTGAATCCCATGAATTTCAGTCTTTGATCCAAAAATGGGAAGGAATTTCTATTTCTGGAGAGAAAATTGTCCAAAGTGATATATATGAAGGAAGTGTCTCCTCATCCTTATAGTTTTCTTGTGTATTAACTAGATCCCAGAGTGAAAAAAATGGATTTAAACCTTTTGAATTACCATTAACCACTAATCGGAGAAAGAAAATTACGCCATAAAATCATTCTTCTGCTAGAGAGATTACATCACCATCTTCCCTTCTTACTCCTTTTCTTGGTCCTTCCAATTCCACATCCTCTTTTCCTTCTTATAATCAACCGCTCATCCTATCCTTTTAGATTCCTCAAACACAATTGTCTAGTGTAACTATAATTAGTAGTACTACAATAAAATCTTCCACAATGACTCAAACACTGCCATATCCTTCATCTTCTACTAATTCTTCTACTCCAAGTACTCCTAGAATGGCCAACATACCTAGAATAACCCTGGGGAAATACATATGGATCCACCATTACACCCTCTTCCCAAACGCCTAGAGAGGTGCTTTCCTAATTTTAATCCCAATGATGACCTCCCTATACAAGGACATATTCATAATTTTATGTTATCCATCAAATTGAATGAAGTCAATAAAGAATATTGTGTTGTTAGACTCTTTCCATACACATTTGAAGGATCTGTAGGATCCTGGTGTTTTTCTCTTCCTTCTGGATCAATAATGAATTGGGATATGTTCGAAGATCATTTTTTGTTGAAATTTGGTGATGATCGAACAACTACTTCTTTGATTAACGATTTATCAAATCTTAAGACCAATTCCAATGAAAGAATCAAATATTTTAATTATAGATTCAACAAATTGCTAAATAATATCCCAACCACTTCTAGACCAGGGACTAATGTGCAGATTGAATGGTATATCTATGCTCTTCCTTCAAATATTTCTATGTTCGTATATAGAGCCAAAAAAACAATTATGCTTGATAACATGAAAGAAGCTCTATCTATAGAAAAGAGAATCCTTGCCCTTTAAAAGAAAATTGCACATGATGAAATAAAGCAAGCCAAAAAGTTACTTTCAAGGATGAATTCAAGAAGAAATCTCCCAAGGATCCTTTTGACTTAAAAGGATTAAAATAAATTTTGAAAATAATGTCAAATGAAATGGTAGAAATAAAAAAATGAGTAGCTGAAACCTCTAAAAATCCTTTTCAACCTTTCGAAAGGACTCAACCATCATAGTCACAAACAATTGCCATTATATCAAATGTAAAATCTGATCAAGATCATGAAGAGGAAGAATCAATTTTATCTGTTCAAGAATCTCAAGAAGAAGAGTTAACAAAAGCTTATGGTTTATGGGATTTTATCCTAACTACTTCATAAACTGAAGAAGAAGAAGAAGCCCTACCAACAAGTACTAAAAGTAAGGGACTTGTTGATTCATCTCCAACAAATCAAAAACAGAATTCCCCTGCTCTCCCTAACAAAGAAAAAAGTGTAATTAATAAGTTTTCTACTCCTTCTTCAGACTCTCTTCCAACTACTCTGAAATATCCTTCTTTATCCAAGACATTCATAATCTTTGACATTGTGGAATATAAAATTGTTGAGGACATGAAAAAGGTCAAATCCAATATTTCTCTTTGTGATGTTAGTAAATTAAAATATCAGCAGAAGATTTTATTTAAAGAATTGAATGCAGTTCCTGCATCTCCATTACCTACCATTGTCATTACAAAAGCCTAAAAAAAGACAAATAAACCTCCTAATGTATCTTCAAATAAGATTGACTCATCGAATACCATTTTGATCGAAGATAGATCAAAGTCTCATAATCCATGTTTCTTATTGACTTTTGAGATTTTTAACAAAAATGTTCATAACTATCTAGTAGATTTTGGTGCATCATCAAATGTCATGGCTTATGAGGTATGCCTTAAATTGAATATCTCGCCATAGGAATCTGTTGTTCAGATTGTTCAATTAGATCACCCAAATTCAAAGTTTTGGGAGAAATAAATTTTGTTTTAATAAGATTAGCTTCCAATTCAAAGGTTTGTCAAATAATAGATATAATAATTGTGGACATTCCTGAATTTTATGGTCTTATTCTAGGAAAAGATTGGTCTATAAAACTAGATGGTTATTTTGCAACAAATTGGTCACACATGTGGCTTCCCTACAATGGAAAACCAATCAAATTCATGTTGATAGGGAAAAACACTTGAAACATTTAGTGACTGATTTTGATGAAGAAAATGAATCAATAGTTTTTACAAACAATATTCTTGGAAATTATTTCTTTGAGTATTTCTTTGGGAATTTTCAAGCATAAGAATTTCATTTTTTAGTTGACCTTGTTTCATCTCAAATTGAAAATTTCTCCCAAACAGATTTTCTAAGTGTATTAATGTTGTAAATAATCTTGTAAATAAGCATGACAACTCATTTTCAACCCTTTATTTTGATGGATCAAAATCTAATGAAGGATCAGGAGCTGGTTGCATTTTCGTTAATCCTCATGGATAAAAAAATTATGTTAGCTTACAAATTAGAGTTTGACTCTACCAATAATTTTGTCGAACATGAAGCATTGATACATGGATTACAGAAAGCTATTACTCTTGATATCAAATATCTCAAAGTTTTTGGTGACTCGGAAATTGTTATCAAACAAGTTAGAAATAACATCCATTTTGTTTCTAGTCACCTTAAGCATTAACAATCCTTGATCGAGGAACTCACATCTCATTTCACTGCATTCAACATAGCTCTTATTTCAAGAATACAAAATTTTAGTGTTGGCCTTCTAGAAAATGTTGCTTCCAAACTCATTCCATCTGAATATTTGAATCTAGATAGATTTTCTATTGAATTTATTTTTCACCCCTCCATTCCAAACAATCTTACTAATTCACAATTGTTTAATGATGGAAAATACATATTGATTTTTCTAACATCTGAAGGGTCTTACTAGATTATCAGTGAAGATGAACATGACAAATAGTTGAATAAATATTCTAAGTAAAATTATTTACCTTAACCTATAGTTAAATTGGAAGATTTATATGACTTGAAAGATAGGTTCAAAAGAGTAACTAATTGAAAACTTCAAAGTTCAACTCAAAGATTTGAATTAGTTAACTTAGGATCTAATCTTAAACCTCAGAACATGAATTTGGTCCTTGGACTTTCACCAGATGAAAGATCTTCTTTCATTCATTTGTTGAAAAGATACAAGGATATATTTTCATGGAATTATGATTATCTAAAATCCTATGACACATCCATCATTCAACACACTATTCCTATGCTTTCAAATGTCAAATGAATCCAACAAAAGCTCAGGAAAATCCACCCTAACTTAGAAAATCAGATTATAATTGAACTGAATAAACTTCTTAAAGTTAAAATCATTTTTCCAGTCAGACATTCCAAGTAGGTCTCTATCCTTGTGCTCTTTAGAAAGAACAATGGAGATATTCGTATTTGTATAGATTTCATAAATTTAAACAAAACCTGTGAAAAGGATAGCTTTTCTTTGGCTCCAATGGAACAAATTTTACAATCTATTGCTGGTTCTGAATTAATGTCTTTTTTAGATGGATTTTCAAGTTACACTAATATTCTTGTACATCTAGATGACAGACTAAAAACCACATTTAGGATTAAGTGGGGGACTTATGCTGAACAAAAAATGCCTTTCAGATTGATTAATGTTCGGGCTACTTTCCAAAGATATATGGATATTTCTTTCAAAGGTTTGATCAATAAGATAGTTGTAGTGTATCTAGATGACATTAAAATTTACTCCAAACAAATAGGTAATCATTTACATGATTTAAAATAAATTTTTGAGAGATGTAGAAAGTTTGGAATCTCCCTAAATCCTAAAAGTCATTTTTTTCTCTTGACGAAAGAAAACTTTTAGGCTTTATAATGTCTAAAGAAGGAATTTACATAGATCCAGATAGAATTAAGGTGATATATGAAATCACCTTAGCACACAACAAAAAAACCATGCAATCCTTCCTTGGCCAAATTAATTTTGTTAAAATATTTTTTCCAAACTTCTCTCAAATTATACTTCCTTTGCAAGCCATGATAAAGAAGAAGTCAATTTTCAAATGGGGGATGATCGAAAGAAAAAAATTTGAGTCAATAAATCAAGAAATCATTGATTTCCCTTCGTTATCAAATCCTAATTTTTCCAAACAATTCATTCTTTATACTTTTGCTTCCCAACAATCTTATGCAATAGTCCTAACTCAACCTAATGAACAACAAATAGAGGCTCCAATCTTATTCTTTAGTTCCAATATACAGGGAGTCGAGCTCAATTATTCATAGGTTGAGAAGCAAGCCTTTGCAGTATTTAAGTCTGTAAATCATGTCAGGCCTTTCCTCCTAAAGACACATACAAAATTAATTGTGCCTTTCCCTGTTGTCAAACAGTTACTTACCTAGAAATAATTAGGAGAGAAAAGATCCAATTGGGTTACTGTCCTATAGGAATATGACCTGGATATTAAACTAGATAAAATTGTCATAGGTTATGGTTTTTGCAAGTTGGTTAATGGAGATGATAAGAACTCAACTAATGAAGCTTCAGGTAATAATGTCCAAATCGCAAAGGTATTTCCCATCGATACTGAATTTGATATATTGATCTTATTTTTTACTTGAAAAATGATTATGCTCCATTATAACTCAATTATAATAAGAAAAGAACTCTTAGACTCAAAGCTAATCAATATCATCTTTTCAATGATGTCTTATTTAGAAGGAATTACGATTCTGTTTTGTTGAGATGTCTAGAGAAATCTGAAGTTGAAAAGGTTTTGCAGGAACTACATGATGGACCAACAAGTGGAGACTATGGTGGAGACACCACTGCTCATAAAATTCTACATGTTGGATACTATTGGCCGACTTTATTTAGAGGCACTCATGGCTATGTTAAAAAATTTAAAGTCTGCCAGACTGCTTCAAGAAGACAAAAGAAACCATCCTTAATGTTGTCGCCAGTTAACATTGAACAACATTTTGAACAATGGGGACTGGACATAATAGGTGAGATTGTTCCTAACTCTTCCAAGAAGCATAAATACATCTCGACTGCTACATACTATTTCACCAAAGGGTGGAAGCAATACCCCTCAAGGTGGGCAATTATGAGAATATTATCAAATTTATTGATCAATTCATTGTTACCAGGTTTGGTCTTCCCCATGCCCTTGTTTTTTATAATGCATCTTATTTCATAGGAAATTCCATTACTGAATTTTCTCCTAGAAGAGGTTTTAAACTTAAGTATTCTGCAAATTATTACCCTCAAGGAAACCACTTAGAAGAATCTACTAATAAAAATCTCATCAGGATAATCAAAAGAATAGTTGACCAAAATCAAATAAATTGGCACAAATCTCTAGTTTTTTCTTTATGGGCTGATAGAATTACTCAGAAGTTTTCTATAGGCACTTCTCCTTTTCAACTAGTGTATGGAAAATAAGTTTTTCTACTTCCTAATCCAGCTATTCCATCACTAGCCCTAGTCTAATCCATTGAAAAAAAACCTTCCTTTCCTTTAAAATTAGGAATGTCCTAAATTTTTAAGCTAGAGGAAGAAGGGGATAAAGAAAAGCAAGTTCATACTAATCATCAAAAATTGGTTAAATCTTCATTTGATATAAGTTCAATCAACAATAAAACTTTTTATATTGACGATATATTTCTAAGATGGGACAAAGCACATGAATAAAAAGGTAAACAGACTAAATTTCAGAGATTATGGTTGGGCCCATTTCAGATCATTGACAAACTAGGCTCATCAACATTTATCCTCCAATATATACAGGGAAAGAGGGATACCCGTCTCGTTAATGGGCTAGTTTTAAAAAAATATTTCTCTTAAGGATACTTATCCTTCTATAAATATGTAAATAGCCACATCTATATACGAGTGTTTTTAATCCTACTTATGTTAGGTAATACACTTTTGTCATCACATTAGATATCTCTCATCATCCACATTAAATTTAATTGATTAAAGAAGAGATATTAGAAAGACTCATTATAACTTTGAAGTTTATTTTTCCATGTTAACTTCAAAATATTTATATCCTTTAAATTGTGAATATTCCATAACTTGACAAATTTATAAAATCTAAATATCATATGATTGGTCATGTAAAGGTTTTCTTTAAAACATAAAGGCTATTTTGAAGTTTTATCATATTTTGACTTCAATTGTCATCCATTACTCTTAAGGAGCGAATACGCCTCCCCATCCAGTAATTTTAAAATTTTCAGAGTGTAATTCAAAAATATAAATCTTAAAAGATAAAAGGTCTCATCATGAGCTAACTTACCATGATCATGGGAAACTAATGATATTTACATTATCAACACTAGCCACCAAACTAGGATAATGGCTTACAGTTATATAATAATAAGACAAGAGGTCTCATCACAAGCCGACTTGTTCAATATCATTATAACCTGTGAATGGAATAGTCACAATATGGTTACCAAGCCAGGACAATGGCTTTCAAGGAACATTTAAAGTGGATGGGATACTAATATGTCTTTAGTTAAATGGTAACCCTGTCGAGGCTATGGAAACCTACTGGTAGTAGTGGCTCTACCAGTGACAAATAGGTCTATCTTAAAAGCTAAAACTCTTTAGTTCTTAACTTTATCATTATAACTGATTAAATAACCAATAGGGGTAATAAGGATTTTCATCAATAAACAAGTTATGAGACAATTCACAAGATAAAGAGTTCTTTTGTTTAGAGAAATTTTCATCAATTAAAACTTCAACATTTCTTCTTTTATATGTCCTCTTGTTTAGTTGTTTAAAGCTTCATTTTTTTAACAGAGATAATTGTTTCTCCCAGTGTGTCACCAATTGTTGTACTACTCAACAACGCTGGCCGCCCCCCCGCCCCGCCATATGGTTAATAGTAGAACTAATAAAATATGGGGGACCCTTTTTAATTTAGGATAAAATCCTCCATCTAAAAACCTGACTAGAATGATAAATCCTCCTTATCGGAACCTTAAGTCTCCTTGATCAAAAACTTTATCAAAGTATTTCAAACAGGTAACATTTCCCTTTAAGAAATATTGCGATTAAAGAGCATCCTCCAATTGAGTTTTCAAAGGGTTTAAGCTTATAAATGGTAAACGCGCTCCATTGTAAATATAATAAAAAAAACTGACCCAAAGGATTTCCATGTAGGATATTGAGGATTCCAATTCCGATCTCTGATACGCAATGGTCATTCATCTCTGATCTTTGACATAGTTATAAAAACGAATTCAATGGAATATCGCATCTGTTCTCAATTAGAACTTTTGATATTGTGCACATCTTAAAATCTTTGATATCCAAACCAAATTTATTTATAAGTTCCATTTAATGCAAGATCGTGTATTTTTATTGAGACTTTCATAATCACATACATTTAAAATCATCAATATTATGGACCCGATTTGTTTTATTACAGTGATCTAATGCCATATCGTGTCTGCAATATCGCAATTTTGGTCGTTTGCGACCATTTCAAACCTCCAATAAAACGGATATGATATATTTATTACAATGGGTTTCATTGTGATTTCACATATGCCTCATATCAAAGCTTGTTAGGGTCCCACCCTAACCCCCTTATCTATGTAATGGGACCACGTCATAGTCAAGAGTCAATAAAGCCCATATTAATAATTGTAAGTGGTTAATCCACAATTAATAATGGAACCACAGTTAGTTGAAAATGGGCCGTAGTATTAGATAGATGGTATTAATAATACATGGTATTGGCCCGTGGTATTGCACGTAGGAGTCATATATAAAGGATAGAAACTCCCTGCGAGGAGCATCATGTCTTATTTTGTAATCGAGCTCTGCTCTATTGGAGGTTGACCCCTCGAAGAGGCAAGTGAACATTACTCTGTGAATAATAAATTCATTGCTATTCTGTGTTCTGGGTATCTTTACTTCACATATTCTGTATTTTGGGTCTCTTTTCTTCGCATATTCTGTATTTGGGTATCATTTGCAGGGTAAGAGCGTAACAAGTGGTATCAGAGCACTTTCCAGGGCCGGTGGGATCTCCATTTAGTAGCAATTTTTTTTTTTTTTTTGGCTC
>APFE030099537.1:0-19475 GCA_000404065.3 Pinus taeda | reverse complement strand
GAGAGGGAAGGAGAGGGAGAGGGAGAGAGGGAGGGGGGGAGAGACATAGAGAGAAAGAGGGAGAGAGAGGGGCAGGGAGAGGGGTGCTTTGGGAGGTACGGAGGGAGGGACGAAGGGAGGGATAGAGGGGGGGACAAAGGCGGATAGGAGAGGGAGGGGGGATTGATAGGGGGAGTGAGAGGGTAAAAGAGAGAGAGAGGGAGAGGGAGACAGAATGGTGGAGGGAGAGGGAGAATAGGAGAGGGTGAAAGAGCGAGAGTAAGAGGAGAGGGAGAAATATGCAGGGGAAGTGGGAGAGGGAGTACAAGAGGGGAAGAGAGCTAGAGAGTGGGAGGGTTAAATGGAGAGGCAAAGAGAGAGAGGATGAGAGTGAGAGAGAGGGAGATGGAGGGAGAGGGGGAAGAAGGGGAAGGCTAAGGAGGAGAGAGAGAGAGAGAACGAGAGAGGGAGATGGAGGGAGAGGGGGAAGAAGAGGAAGGCTAAGGAGGAGAGAGAGAGAGCGAGCGAGAGAGGGAGGGAAGGAGAGTGGGAGAGAGAGGGAGTGAGAGGGAGAGAAAAGAGAAGGGGAGGGAGAGTGGGAGAGAGAGGGAGTGAGAGGGAGAGAGAAGAGAGGGGGAGGGAGAGTGGGAGAGAGAGGGAGCAAGAGGGAGAGAGAAGAGAGGGGAGGGAGAGCGGGAGAGAGAGGGAGGGAGGGGAAGAGATAGAGGGATAGGGTGAGAGAGAGGGAGAGTGATAGGTGGAGGGAGGGGGAGAGAGTGAGATATCTAGAGAGAGGTGGATAGTGAGCGAGAGGAAGAGTGAGAGGTGGAGGGAGGGGACAGAGAGAGGGAGAGCTAGAGAGAGGTGGAGGGGGAGAGAGAGGTAGAGGGAGAGTGAGAGAGGGGGGAGGGAGGCATAGGGGGAGAGAGGGAGAGGGAGACGGGGAAGGGGATGGGAGGAGAGGGGGAGAGGGAGAGGGATAGAGGGAGAGGGGGAGAGACGAGGAGGAGCAGAGATGGAGGTAAAAAGGGCGGGAGAGTGGGGGAGGGACAGGGAGTGTGGGAGGTGAAGAGAGAGGGAGGGGTGGATGGAAAGAGTGGAGGAAACGGAGAGGGAGAGAGGGACAGAGAGAGATAAAGTGGTAGAGGAAGACGAGAATGGGAGGGAAAGAGAGCAGAGGAGGGGGAGGGAATGAGGGAGACAAAGAGGGAGAGAGACAAAGAGGTAGAGGGAAAGAGAGTCGAAGGGCAAGGGAGAGCGAGAGGGTGAGACAGAGAGGGGGGGAATAGAGATGGTGAGAGAAATAGGGGGAGAGAGGGGGATAGAGGGAGAGGAAGAGGGAGAGAGAGGGGAAGGGGGAGAGAGAGAGAGAGGGATAGGGGGATGAGGGGAGAGCAGGAGAGAAGAGTCAGGGAGGGGGGAGAGAGAGAGGAAGGCAAGGGTGAGAGAGAGGGGGGGAGAGAGCGGGAGAGGGGGAGAGGGAGAGAGGGTGGGAGAGGAGGAAGGGAGAGGTAGATGGGGAGAGGGTAAGAGAGAGAGAGGGAGAAAGGGAGGGAGGGATAGACATAGGGGGAGGAAAGGGGAGAGAGAGGGAGAGAGAGAGATGAAATTCATTGGTGAAATCCATCCCAACTCCTTAGGCTAGCATAGGTGGATATTAGTAGCCACTGACTACTTTACCAAGTGGAAATGTGGTAACCCAAACAGGCAAACCAAAAATATCGCCATTATCCAATTTTGATAGGGTAACATTCTGTCTAGGTTTAGAAGCCTCCATAATATTATCACTAACAATGATGTCGCCTTTAAGCCAAAGAAAATGGTTGATTTTTGTAACATATACCACATAATATTAGGACACTCAAATGCTTATTAGCCACAACGAAATGGTCTAGCTGAGTCCTCCAACAAGATTTTAGTTAATATCATCAAAACGCTACGGCATGGGAATAAAAAATTCTCACATAAAATGTTGATTAATGCCCGTGGGCTGACTAAATTAGCGCCAAAAAGTCTATTGGAATGTCTCCATTCCAAATAGTATATTTATTTGATGTTGTGTTTCCTATTTCTCTAGAAATTACTATCTGATTTGATTTTAGAGTTACAATACAACTAAAAGTGAAGTGAAGAGATAGTGGAGAGGCTCGCCTGACAAGAAGATTTGATCCATGGACATATGGAATTTATAGATTTGAAGACAAATTAACAATGAAAATAGGTTGAAGAGAAGAAGAACCTTACAATACTAAGTGAGATGAATGTAGGGATGTTAAGAGTTGACATGCTGTTGAGGAAAAACAAGTGTATTGGTTGGAAAGGAATTGGTTCAACAAGTAGATCTAATAAATATTGTGGGAGATGATTTCTTGTTATGTATCTTATAAAAAAATTGAATGTTATGTTTATGCTAACTTGGTAATTAAAAGAATCATGTTTGCAGGAATGAATTGGTAATAAATACTATAGAAATTAAGCTATGTCAAAGGAGAAGGAGCAGGAATAGATCTTTGATGAAGAAATGGTGATAGAACCCAACAATAAAATAAATTTCTCAAAACCTAGGAAGAGTGATTAGTTTAAGATGTAGCAACCAACAAATTTGAAAGAAAAGGAGAAAGAGTGCTCAAGAAGAGGTCCTACTATAGAGAACCTAGAGAAGAGAATATACCAGGAGGATGACTTCGTATGGGTGACAAGTATCAGACTTGTTACAAAGACAAGAAGGGGTTGTTGCAACTCACTACTAGACAAGAAGAGCTTACAAGAGGAAGAGATGAAGATGATTGTTATTAGTCATAGTATGGGTTTAGAGGAAAGTCCCAAGCACAAGAAGAAAACTACCAAAGGAGTTGGACTCAAAGGAATGAGTGATGAAATATTTGAGAAGGAGGTGTTTGAGTTAATAAAAAAAAATTAATCATGTGAAACAATTGCTATAAGAAATTCAAGATGACCAGAGTTATGGTTGGATAATGGGCGGCCAAGATGAAGATTGGTATTGATTGAAAGAACAAGAAGGTTTGGAATAGGCTAAGGGATGACAATAGTAAGAAGAATTCTGTAATAATAGTTGTGCGTTCAAGTGAAGATTGAATAAGGAGGTAATCGTAATTTTTTTTCTTCAGTAAATGATGGATTAATTGTTGATTATAGATAACAGTGATGAATGTTTGTAGTTGAGGATGATGGAAAGGAACCTTGTGAGGAAGAAAAACAAAGTTATTAGAGAAAGAAGGCGAGTAAATTGCATGCAGAAACGAAAAGAGAATAGAGTACTCAAATGAATATTTTAGAGGAAGGAGTCCACAAAAATACGATGAGAAGGCTAGGCATGGATGAGCTTAGGATGGTATTTACAAATGGGTTAATGGAGCCATCATGTTGTAGTTTCTTGTGTGCAGTTCAGAGCGAGTTGGGAGGAGATCATATAAGTAAATTTGTGACTACTGAGAGTAATACTAAAGTTTAGGAGAGAAGCCATAATAAATCAAGTCAGAACAAACTTTAGAGAAGTAGCTGAAATCGAATTACAACTAGAGATGATGAGAGGATTGCTACAGAAATATGAGGAAGACTAGGGTTATAGATGAATTCTCCATAAGAAAGTAAAATATAATTTGTTCCAGGTGAAGTTGAGACATGGATAAACTCTCAATGGGAAGAAAAAATCAACGGAATTGAGTTGGAGCCATGGAAGAATAACTTAAGGGCGATGAACACATGTGATGAAGAATATGAACATTTGATGAGAAGCCTGAAGACAACAAATGAAATTGACAAAAGTAAAGAAGAAAATTATAGTTGGTTGTATGAAGATACAACCTACGATTCTGAGGAAATTTTGAATAGTTTGACAACAAGTAAAGTTTAGAGTTCACAGTAGAAGAATTAAAAGAAGGTACAAGTTTATTAAAGGTCAGGTAAGATTTTAAGTTTCACTATATAGGTGATAGTAAAGTAAGGTGAGGATATTTACAGGAGCCTTGAGAAAGGAGTGCTCGAAGGGTTCCAAAGAAAAGAACTATGAATATTCCAAAATCCCAACCGAAGGAGAAAGTTTGGTTAGGTATCATGTAGCAAGGTGGATACGTCTTACTACAAAGGGCTGTTGCAGCTCATGAATTGAAGTTGTTATGAGAAGAATAGATGCATATGACCAAGAGGTCATAATATCCATACCTTGGGAGCTTGATGTAGTTTCATAGATGGAGCACAAAATTTGATGAAGATTGGACCAAAAGTTACCAATGTGTTGGGATGGTCACATGATGATACTAGGAGAAATTTAAATGTTTTTGTAAGAAATTGTAGATATTTACATTAGGAAATGAGTTTTTCTTTTCAAATAACTTAGAGGAATTATTTCCTAATGTAAATGAAGTTTTAGTTTCCCTTATTTTTTGGAGAAGGGGAAATGATTCATCTTGTGACTCTTGGTTATCCCATGTTAGATTAATCTTTAAAGAGGAAGAGTGTTTAGGAAGAGAGAGTGTAGTGGAGGCCAAAGAGGAGGAGGAGAAGAGAAGCTCCAACATGGGGAGAAGAGACAAAGGTTGAGAGGCCTGGGCTGCATATGTTCACATTGTATATCTGGCAAGTTTAATGCATATGTGAATTTGATTAATGAGAAGTTTGTCTATATGCCTCTGTGTTTGTTAACTTATTTGCCTATCTATTGTTAATGAATTTGTTTGTTTGCACTTGTTGAGTTAATTTGTGTTAAGAATCTGAATGTGTTGAGAAGCATAGCAGTTGTAGATGCTTTTTATTGATGGTGTACCATTATTGGGCCTTATATTGTCATTGATAGTTGAGTACTTTCTATTGATATGTTGTTGGTTCTAGTATATCATATGTTGAGACCATATTGAAAGGAAACTTGAATATTGTGGCCTCAACCGTTGTGTAGATATGCACGGTTCTTTTTTATTTTGGATCAAATCCCCATGGGAAAGTATTCCATATGTTTTGATGTAGTGTTTGTGTGACATTTACAATGACTAAGTGTTATTACCATAGAACATAACATTATGTTTAGGAAACAATGTTAAAATTCCCTCCAACTTTCTTCGATTAGCAATGTGTATAGTGTGATTGCCTATTTGTCTTTGTGGGATTCCTGTCATAAAGCTTATAGAAGAATGTGTGTCCATGCCCTAGAATAGTGGTTGCATGAATTTATGTTAGTGATTGAACACTATCTTAGAAGAAAATAAAGCACTCATTTTGCTGAATGTTGTCAAAACCCATTGAGATTTGTTCCTAAATGGTAAGTCAGAGTTAGCATTGTAAATCTCTATGAAGAGAGGTAAATTAAGTCGCTAATAATGTCAAGGAGCAAGTTAAGGCCATGGGAAGTCTATTATAAAAAGACAAAGTCATTTCACATTCCTGAAATCTAAAAACAATTTTTTTTTAGAGCGCTACGAAATCATTTCATATCACCTATATGATTTTTTTTGCGCTACAAAATTATTTCATAGCGCCTACAAAAATCAGTTTCAACACTGTGTGTTTGGTTTCTAAATGATCATTTTGGATTGCGCATTGCACCAATTGATAAGTTGAATCCTATGTAAATTGGATGAGGCTGGAAGGTGGGGGAAATCCCTCTCATATGAGGCTGTAGATTGAGTTGTCTTGGGTTACTGCCAGCTATGGTAACTCAGTCTATCATGGTTTGTTGAACTCCTTCATACCTCTAGGTGGGGACTACTAGGAATACATGTTAGTAGGGATCCTCTTGGCCAATTGGGTGCCTACTGGGCTTCTGTGGTAGTTGACATCACTTCACTTGCTCTTGGCACTGTCAATGAGGGCTTTCAGGATCCATTGTTTAGTGGGCACCACCTGCAACCAACAATATACTTTCCAGGCATAGGTGCCAGCTAATTCATCCCAGCTGGTGTCATCTCAGTGAATCCTTTTGCAACACAATAGAAGTATTTGTGTTAAGCCTTCCAGGCTAGGGGTTCCAGGCCATGTCACTATTTACTTATCTAATCATGGTAGGGAAAATCTGGGCGTACCAATACCAAGCGTCCATGACTAGGGTTCTTCCATGCTAAGGGATAAGGTTTTCTTGGTTGAGCTATAATATTAAGGTTTCACTCAATTTCACTGCAACACTTCTCACACTCGATCCTCATTATGAACCAAACAGGGATGATGCCCAGATCCTCATAAACCTGCTCAATCTTGGTCAAAAAGGTTCTCAACAAAGCTTTCTCTCTTTTGCGCATTTTTAGCTTTCTACTGGTCCATTCGGCCACGGCCTGGACACAACAATTCTGCGCACTTCAAGATATGTACCAAATTCTAATAATGACTACGGTGGTTTACTAAAGGACCTACAGGCATTACCCCTCCTGAGGTTATATTGAAGCAACTCCAACATGTTCTCGGCCTTTAGGTTTTCCTTATTTAGGGACATGGGATTCCATGCATATCAACATTGGAAATCTCTCAGCTACCTTATGCTAGAGACTTGTTGTTAACTCCTGAAGGGACTTAACCTCTCCTGACACATACTAGAGGTTCCATGCTCCAAATAAATCTTACAAGCGGCTCTATGGTGCCACTCAGAGACTTCCTAGGCATTTGGCTAGTGACAGGGATCTGTAGTCCCCAACATCGGTGCCCCTTGGGGAAAGAACATGGGTTGCTAAAAGTGGATGGCTGAGGAATCCCATCATGTAAGGTCATGCACCATTTAAATGATGAGAAATTCCCCCACATGAGCACAACACCTCAAAAATTAAAGCATGCAGTTATAACAAATATATGTATATGTTTATTTATGCATCTAAATATGTATACGCTAACCCTGTTAAGACAAGTGTCTTCAATGTAACCATTATTCCTTAACAAGAGAGGTTGATATGCAAGCCTTTGTCATGTTTCTTGGTTCAGATCTTTATCTATATTTTTAATGCCTTCAAGGCTTCACAATGTATGTTGTTTATTCAGTAACAACAAAGAAAATTAATGTCTTTCCTCAACACACCATTTCAAACTAGAAATGTAACATGATCCTACTTATTAGGCATAGAAATTGCATCTTATACCAATTTATGATCTTAAAGAAAAAATGTAGTCCTAACTATTCTCTACAATATTGTGCCAATATAGGAGATGCAACTGACACTCAGCTCACTCAGCTCATTTACACATACCATTTCAATCCAAAAATGTAAACATATATTTGTGGGAAATGCAAATACATAAGAGAAATTTCTTGTAGTGTTTTGGAAATTGAGTTTTGGACTACAACTCTCCGCCCAACCTTAGACAACTGTAGCTAAGATTACTTGCATTTTTCACCCTCGAGCTAGATTCCAAAGACTCAAGGGCTTACTTGGGATATCAAGAACTGCCAACGGATGACCCGAGAACAGGTATTTGCCATGTCTTTGCACAAAATAACTGTAGCAAAGACAAAAAATATTAATAATAAAAAATATTAATACAAAAAAAATGTTAACTATGCATATATTATATAAAGGAATTGAAAAAAAAACGAGATGATTGAATTCTTTTAATATTGTGCTACTCAAAATGAAGGAAGGATATGTGTAAATCTTTCCTTATTTAAATTAACATACACATATATTTTTATAAATAATGTAAATAGATATTTCAATGTAAGCTATTGATATATTAAAACATCTTAATGGGTTGTGGCTCAAAAAGAAAGAGATGTGTAATTATTTCTTAAATTAATTTGTATTTGACACACACACACATAACTAGCATGAATCTATCTTTAACTCTATATCTATCAAGGACCAAGAAGAAGAGGTGCAATTTTTTTATTTTCTATTTTTAATTTTGCAATATAAGCAAGATTTGTATTTCAAGAAATTTGATCCCTTAGAAATGTGATAGATGCAAAACTAAAATAAATCTATGACTGTAATAAAATTATTAGCTTAAAATATTACTATAGATTATTTTTCTCATATATAATTTAAAATTTTAATTTATAAGTTATAACTTTAATTTTCTTGAATACATTAGTAAATTTAAAATAAAAATTAATTAACATTTCACTAATTAAAATAAATAAATTCTATTTTAGAATGATTTGAAACGATTATTCTGTAATATATAAAATTAATATAGTATGTATGGGTAAATAGTTAATCAAAGTTACAACGGTAGGGTTGAAAGGGTGGTTAATTTCATGTGTTTCACATGTCATTTCTTCGTAAAATTATTTTTTTCTGGAAAAGTATGTCACTCAACACCTTTTATAAGTAATTTAAGATCAAATCATTTCCATATCCATGATAGTATTTAGTAGTAGTGTTTAAAAGAAACCTATTTTCATTTATTTATCAGTCATTGGTTATAGGTTGATTGTTCTTTCTCTATTTAATAAAAATATTGGTCCAAAATCTAACCAAGATATTATTGAAAATAAATTATTAACAAATTTGGATGATATATACATGGTTAAATTAGTAATGGTAACTAGAATATAGACTTTCGCATATTTTGGATTTAGTACATTTTAAAAATGAAATTTATTTTAAATAATTATATTTGAAATAAATTTTGTTTAAAATTTGAAAAATAAATAATTTTGGTTTTTTTGAAATTATATAATATGAATTTTTTTTTTGAAATATTGAATTTATTAAACAATATCTCAAATTATTAATAACATTTTTGGCTATCCTTAAGTCTATTGCAGATTCCCGAAATATTCCGGGATCCCAGGGACATAGGGGCAATCAATTTTTTGAGTGCGCCCATGTCCGTTAGATTCCAAAATATTCCTAAAATCTGCAATCAACTTAAGCTCACTGAACATTTCTAGATATATTTTTTATTTTACATTTAAGTCTACAATTATTAACATACACATAGTTTTCTCAATAATCAACAAATATATTAATAGTTTTCTCAAAAATCAACAAATATATGAACATGTCTCAATATCTATTTAGAATATACAATGTTTTTTTTTCCACTTAATTTATCTATATTTTTTATTATTTTATATTTTTTTAGTTATAAATTGTTATTTAATTTATTTAAATTTTGATATTTATTTTTATTTAAATAATCAAATAAAAATAATAATCTTTTTGGTAACCGTAACCATATATCCTCCATATAATTGTAATTGTAACTGAGAAAACCATATATAAGGTTATATATGTGTGTTTTTATAGGAAATGATGCGTTGAAAACGCCATATATATATATATATATATATGTTTTATTTATATGTCCGAAGAGGAAGAATGCCATACCATGTATAGGTTTATGAATTTTTTTACATAAGGTAAAGACATGTATAGGGTTTTCTCTTTTGTAAGTGAAAATGGTGGAATCCGTTGTGCATTTCTCTCAAAATTGGATTCTCCATTGAATGTTCCACCTCAAGCACATAGAGAAATGTTTTGAAGCAAACAGCTATTTTGTTCTCTCGGGATAGGAATTTTGGAGAAGGTGAAACTTAACGGCTGAGCAGTTTCCAAACCTTGTTACCAAACAGATAAATAAATCGAAATTCTGGTTTGAAAGATCAATCAGACTCATCGTGTTTGTAAAGTGATAGAGCCGAACTGGATGACTCTGATTCTGATCGTCAGACTTTATTTTAAATCAAAACAAATTTATTTTAAACCCCAACTACAAAATGGTTTATTCCTCGGAAAAAAACTACAAAACAGTTTGTTTACCCAGAACGATATGACCCGTCCAACTATTAAAACTGGAAATGACAGAATATTGCAGGCGAAGGTCAACACTTTCAGATGGGTTTACTCCAACCTCAGAAGTGAATAGAGGATGTAGCTCATTTACAAAAACCCTTCCGCCTTTCCTCTCTGCATTATCACGCCTCCATTTTCAGAATCTGATACTCTTTATCGACTCGATGGTACATGGCGTTCAAGCCGGAGCTTTCGATGCTATGGTACATGGCGATTTTTACTTTTGAGGTATCTCAGGGCATGAGATAACCCAGAACTGGATATGTTGGTTATCTTGCGGCATCTGCGGGTTCTCTATTATGCGACTAAATTTAGCCCTATATCTGGATTAGCACTGACCAATTTGCAATTATCGCCGCAGAAAATGTGAGTTAACCGCCCCCGATATGCGAATTATCGTCAATATCACTATGTACGCGAATTATCACCTGATATGCAGCTTCCCACAAGATATTTTGAGTTATCACCAGCGGATACGCGAGTTATCGTCTATATGCTAATTTCAACAAATGTATACGCGAGTAATTATCTCATACGCGAATTATAACCACAGAATATGCTCAGCATTATGCTGATATGCTGCCTATAACCACCAGATAGGCGCATTATTGAGGGATACGCGGGTTATCACCATAGAATATGCGGATCATTACACTGACACGCAACTTCTTGTTACCGTTTATGTTAGAGATATCGGCTGAAAATATGAGTAATCCGGTTGAATATTGGGATTATTTTTGGTTATGCGAATTATCATCAAGAGATACGCGACTTATTATCGAATACGCGAATTATCACTAGATACACGAATTATCAGCGGAAATGCGACTTATAAACATTGGATATGCGAATTATCAGTTGACACATGGGTTATCACAACGAGATCTACACGTCATTACGCTGATAGACGAGTTATTTCTGCGGTTTATGGGAATTTTCTCACTGGATCTGACGGTAATCGCTGACGAATATACCGCTTTTCTTCCGGTTATGCGAGTTATTCCCGATCGCTGCCAGTTATGCCGGTTATTTCCACTTATGCTTATTTGGTGCTGTTCATTTGGTGAAGCGTTCCTTACCCGTAACGAGAGACCTTGGATTCCTTTCCTAGCCATCATGTCTTTTGCTCCATGGTTATCTAATTATTTTATCTTTCTAACTTTATTTTTTAACCGCACACTTAATTTGAATTTGCTGTTCATTCGGTGAAGCGTTCCTTACCCGTAACGAGAGACCTTGGATTCCTTTCCTAGCCATCATGTCTTTTGCTCCATGGTTATCTAATTATTTTATCTTTCTAACTTTCTTTTTTAACCGCACACTTAATTTGAATTTGAATTTGAGAAGATCAAATCTTTCCATGAGTAAATTTATTTTAGATGGCAAGAAAATAGCTTCTAATTTTTTTATTGTTTCAATTGTATTTTTGAATATTATAGAGATTACATAACATATGTATTGAGTCATTTTATTTGTTTTTTTGTTATTGATATATATTCTAAAATATAGGTCAATATTAATTCATATTAAAATATTTTATTCATAATCCATATTGGATATTTTACTCTATATAATATTAAAGTATTTTTTTTTAACATTTTTTTTTCTATCTATAGATATATTTGAAGTTGATATCACTTATTAAAGATCTTACTCACATGTTTTATTTTACTTCTAATTACTTTACATGAATTTATATTAGATCATATACACAATTAATGAAATTTGCATAATATTTTTTTTTTCCTATTTAAAAAATATTTTATTTTTATTTTAAGAAAGATGGACATACTTACACATGGCTTTGACATTGGACTGGTTCAACAATTTTATTATTATTAAATATTAAATATTATAAAATTCAAAAAGCAAATTATATACATAATTTTGAATTTTCCACACTAGCATTTTAACTTTTTATCTTTTTGGTTCATTAATTTTCCCCTGTTCATGATAATTATTCTTCTTCTCATAGATTTCTTTTGAAATGTCATAAATAAATATAAAAAATCTCATAAATAAATACTAATATCAATTTTTTATTTTTTTTCTCATAATAATAATTAAATAATATCTTTTAAGTCTTCTTGTCCTAATGCATATATAGCATTAATGTAATTTTTTTAACTATTCTATTTGTTCATAATAATAAATAAATAATATATTTTAAGTCTTCTTTTGCTAAAGCCTACATAGTCCCTCGCCTAGGATTAGACCACTCGCCTAGGATTAGACCACAAAAACCGTGGGGACCAAACCGCCCCACCTTACCATTTTTAAATTATTCTTTTCCTCATATTTCTTTTCTTTAAACATGTTAAATAAATACTAATACCATTTCTTTAATTATCCTTTTTGTCATGTTTCTTTTTAAAAACATCATAAATAAATGCTAATATTATTTCTTTAGATTTGGTTTGCATCATGTCTTTAAATAAGCATACCATTACTTTCGCACACAACCTAGACCACCTCAAAAATGTTAGGTTGACACATGATAACAACAACACAAAGTTCAATGCACTGACATGTCGTATCTGGTCCAAGTTCTACCATCATCTCAAACCTCACCATGCCTTTATCTACAACTCTAAAATCCTCTAAAAACACATCATACCTTACCTCAATATTATGGTGTAGGGAGAGGTAATTTGAAAATATGCAAGAAATTACAAACTTTTCCATATTGAGCTTCAACAAACTATGCAATGTGCATATCATTTGACACCCAAGACATGATGTAGTGCAAGCCAACTCCTTGCTAGTCTTTGAGTTTTGTCTTTGGTTGAAAACTTTTTGCATATATGTAATTTAACTTCATTCTCCTCAAGTTTTGGAGAAAAACCTCCGCCAAGGTGATAAGAACCTACAGAAGCAATCGATCAGGGCAAGGAAACGATCGATCAGGGCAAGGATTGGATATTGAGATTGAGAAAATCCCTCTCCTTATCAGTCGAGCCGATGGCGGCCTTGTTAGTCGAGCATGTGCTACGCATTTCTTATCTCTTAGATATGCATTTAATTTATGATTAAACCCAGCATTGAATTTGTAAATTCTTCACTTATTTTGGAGTTTGTTCATCCCTTAGTTGTGCATCTAATTTATGATTAAATTGAACACCGAATTTGTAGATCATGACAAATGTAATATAATCTATCGTCTACAATGTGCAATTGACATGGACATTTGTAAGGGTGAGGTTTCTAGACGGAAGAAGGAGAAATATGATAGCAAAAGTCAAAGTGGAAAATGACAAAGGGAATGACAAAAGATCAATAATGTTTATTAAGACAATTAAATTTCATTGCGAGTTAGTAGATGCATAAGGATGATGATTGAATATGCATGTGCCAAGTACATCAGTGTGGGGAACATACATTGACCAATTAGGTTTAGTAAAAGCATATAAATAAGATATTAAAAGAGGGCGAAAGGAGTATAGTTGTGCAATGTTTTGATAAGGTCAAGTATGATTTTAAGGTGAATACATTTATGAAGTGCAATCTATAAGAAAATGGCACTACAATAGAGACAGACTATCATGGGGGTGTCTAAGACATAAAGATAAAACTTTCTATTTCCTTTAACTTCACATTTCTGAGAAACAAATAAGGATTAACCTCCTTCATGCAATCATCCATAATAATAAGGTTGAAGGTGAGGAGTGATTGGAAGAACCATCATTTTGACTAAGGAAATTGGCACCAAATTCTTAAGTCAACTTAGACATGCAATTCTTGATTCGTTTGTTATTATTATATAATAAATTATTATATGGAGGTGTCTAAGTGCAATTCATGAGCATGAGTTTAGGATTTATAATGAATTTCTTAATGTTGATCACTTTGATAGGTGTAGAGGAGTAGATCGTGGTTCAAAATATATTGGTTAATAGAGAATTGATGTTCAACGATATAGTAAGCAACATTGTTGTGAGATGTGGTCTTGTGAAAACTTAATATTATTTAGGGTTAGAAATGGAGAGCACCATCTAGAGAATGTAGCACAATTTAATGTTTTATTATGTAGCCTACCTTGAAACCACCAAATTGAATCTGTGTGAGCGTAGGTTCTCACTATAGCTCTAGGTGTATGCTTTTTATACATGTGATCTATTTTAACATTTATTGATGGACATGTTCTTTATCCTTTTATGTGTCTCGATGATGATATATATGTGATGCATGCCAGGCCAAGATTTGATTAGCTATGTAGTCATCTACATGATTTTGATTTCTTAGTATATGTCTAAATGTGATATGATCAAAACCATGAGCTAATATCTGTGAATGCATATAATTTTGAAAAAAGGAAAGGGTCACATATCCTGATGGTTTTGTTCAACTGTGATACGACAAGAAAGGAGTTAAGGAACACATGCAGATGAATGATACCTAAGTTGGAAGCTTCGACCAAGAGGCCTATGACATCATCGTGCTCGACTTGGTTATTTGTGGCTGACCTAATGCAAAGCCCATTTTGTTGGAATGGTGTGAGGAGAGTATATGGCTTAGAATGCTCAATGAGATTTTACGACCATCGAGAAGCAACATCAATGAACCCATAAAGATAGGTTTAGGAATGATCCATCTACGACACATGATGAGGGCATAGATTTAGCGTACATCCATGATGAGATGATAATCATAAAAAAAGAAGTCAAGGTATAATACAGTTACATGTTAGGGTCGACTTTAGTGTTATTGATAGAATTTTTTGAGATAGATCCCATTGACGTGGCCTTTGAGGAAAGTCCCATGTAACTGTATGTATGGTCATTTCCGTAAACTTTCAATTTCCCTGGTCCTAAAGCTTCTTTGGCAACATCGTAGCAAAGGACTAAATCTCCCTATGTAAATGAATAAGGGGTGAAATTGTGATCAAAGGAGGTTTTGTTCCACTTTTTTTGGGATTCATTATGCTAGAGAGATTCCCACCGACTTTTGTCGACATGTTCCAACTATGCTAGGATTTTCTCTAAAGGTGAGGTGTGACAGAGGATTTCGATGGCTGAGTGTAAGGTAGGGTTCTCACACTCAATGGGGAGTACAACCTCAACTCCACACACTAAATGTAAATGTGTGAACCCTTTGGATGCTTTGACTACTATGTGGTATGCCCAGATGGCTAAAAACGCCATGTGATGCCAATTGGTTTTGTGGTTTTTTTACCATGCATTGGAACATTATTTTGAGGACTTTGTTTGTAACTTCTACCTAGCCGTTAGACCAGGGGTGGTATGGGGAAGCATACTCATGTGAAAAACCAAGGTGTTGGGATAGTTCTTGAAATATCTCATTCTCGAGGTGTTTGCCATGATTCGAGACTAAATCCTTGGGAACACAGAGCCTTGTGATGACATGGTTATAGAAAACACATGTAGCAGTTTCTGCAGTGTTATTATAAGTGGGCATGGGTTCTGGCCATTTGATGAACTAGTCTACTGTGATGATAATTTACGTGTGGCTACCTTGAAACTGTGGATTTCACGTCATGAATTTTATGCCCCATTTGAAAAAAGGGCTTGTGCCAATGACTAGGTGGATCCCATGCTTTGTGAGCATATTGTTGGTAGTGTTCACATGTCTTGACCACTTGAATACAGTCGCGAAACAAAGTGGGCCAAAAATAACTAGTAT
This sequence comes from Pinus taeda, assembly GCA_000404065.3. NCBI lineage: Eukaryota > Viridiplantae > Streptophyta > Pinopsida > Pinales > Pinaceae > Pinus > Pinus taeda. Next base: position 4,125 of record APFE030099537.1, on the reverse strand, counting down.
AAAGGAATTTTTGGGTAGTGACCCTCCTGGATAGGTGGCTATCACAAGCACCATTGTGGGAATCATTTAAGACCTACTCAACTTTCTCAAAGGTAAGGCATATACAAATAATGGTGTTAATGCCTCGATGATAGAGGATGTCCCCCATAAGAATGTAATGGTAGCCTGATGGAAAATGCACCTATGATCGTCATGAGTGCACCGAAGGTTGAACTTTTGAGTTCGAAGGAAGATAAGTATATTATCGTACCAAGGATCATCCATAGATATGAGGAATGAGTGTTCATTGGGGAAAGAATAATTGAATGAAAACCCTTGCGGTTCTATGGGGAGATCAACGATGAATTCTATAGGGATAAGAGCTTTCTTGATTTTAGGGGAAGAAAACTATAAGATGAAATCTTGCAAAATAACTACCCATTTGACATACTTATGGTTCATCATGCAATGAGTGAGAAAATATATCATGGGGTTAATGTTTTCTATTACGGTTGTGGTTCGTAAGATGATATAATGTCGAAGATTTTGTATTGAGTGTACACACATATTTGTTCCTTCTTGGACTAATACCCCCGCAATGACTACTTCATATACTCATAATTAGAGAGTATAACCCTTGGTATCTTCAAGAGGGATAATCAACGATGCTTGAGATAATGTATCTTTCAAGGCCTCAAAATTTTTTGGGCTTGTTCATCCCGGTGGAAGAGAATGTCCTTGTGAAGGAAGTGCAAGAAACCATGTGCATAAGTGGCATAATCAGAGATAAAGTGATGTAAGAAATTGGTGTTACCTTACATGCTTTGTAGTTACTTCAAAGTTTCTAGAGGGGGGGATTTCTTGGATGGCCTGGACCTTCAGAGGGTCGACTCTAATACCTTATTGGGAAATGATGAATCCCAATAGTCATCTTGCATTGACGCAAAAGACACACTTGAGGGGGTTCAAGCATAGGTTATATTGCCAACATCTCTAAAAAACCAAGCGGAGATCCTCGAGATGGTTAGAGTTTTTTTTTTATCACATTGTCTGGTCATCCAAATAGGCTAGTATAAGATGAAACAAGTTGTGGAATATGTAGTTCATGGTGTGAGAAAAGGTGGAACCAATGTTATTAAGGTCGAAAGGCATGACTTGATAGGCGAGTGTGCCCCATGGAGTTGTGATGTTTGTTTTGTATTGATCAATATAATGTATCTAAACCTAGTTATATTGAGAGAAGCCATCCATGAAGGATAAGGCTTAGTGTCCTTATCAAACCAACCTTATGAAACTTGTTGATTTATTGTTTATTCACTTCTTCTTTGGAGAGGTAGAGCTGATGTTTCTTTTGTTTGACAGGGTGGGTGTCAAGCCATTTGTCGATATAGTTATCCACTATTACATGACTAATGTATGGCACTTCCAAGTAAGACCATGCAAATATATCCCTATATTCTTGAAAGATGCCTTTGTATGAGTCCACCTCATCTGGGGAGCATGCTGGCCGCAACGAAATTTATTTTGTAGAAATTAATGTGTAGATTCAAAATTGCTCATGAAATTTGCTAAATCACAAGACTTGAAGCTATTATACTCATCCGCGGAAGTAAATTCATGATTGAGAACATAAATCATTAACAAGAAACAATATTTAACACAAACAAAAATATTTATCTAGTGGAAACAACTGCTCAAAACCCCTTACTATATGTATTACATTAATCATATAGTCTGGATGAATGCAATATGCTCTCCTCAAGCTTGAGCTCAACCTGCACTTGTATCTTCTATCCTCTTCCTAACTGACTGACATTGGCCAATAATTAGCCAAATTTCCAAGCATCCAATATCCTATTTCCTTGTGTTTTTCCTCAAGGAATTAGCCCCTATTAATAAAGAAATTCCTCAATTTGGATTGTGCAATTCCTATAGGTGCTTCTCACACTTCATGCATGACCTGTACAACTTGGAATAATTTACAACTCGTAGTACACTGCCCTTGAACTCCAATCTCAACTGGGTAACTCAAATTATTTGCATGCATGAATTAATTTAGGCTGATTGGTTAGTTAATTGGATGAATGCTCAGTGTGCAAAAAATTACACACTCTTGTCACTTAGTGTGAAAAAAGTTACAAACCCTTGAGTGAACCTCCACTAGTTCTACTAGTAGTGAGAACTAGGTACATGACAATAACTCAAATTAACTATAATAGATTTGTACAAATTAGAAATTAATCATGTAAATTGAACTCAAGTGTCTCCAGCTCAAATGTATTGAGTTAGTTGAGCGACAAGAGTCATGTCACATCAATTAACCACCCCCAAGTGTTCTACTAAAATTGAAATTCGTTTTTCTCCTAATTTAATCAAGGAAAAATTAAATTAGGAATTTCTTGTTGCATTTTCAACATTCCCTCTTAGCAAGAAAGGGATTATCAGATACCCCAATTCTGCTTCTATGGAACTCAAATTTGCCTCTTGACAAGGCCTTTGTTAAAATATATGCATCTTGTTCCTCTATCAGAATGAATTGCAACAACATAGTCCACCCCTGAACATAATCTCGCTGACGAGGGTACCAGGTGTTGATATGCTTGGATCGATCATGAAATACTGGATTCTCAGAGAGTTTGATATAACTCTCATTTTCATAGTAAATCACTGTAGGATCCATATTCTAACCAAATAACACAACAAGAATCTTTCTGATCTAGATAGCCTCACACACTGCTTGATTTGTAGCCATGTACTCTGCTTCCACTGAACTGAGTGCCATAGATCATTTCTTCCTACTGTACCAAAAAAAATCCTATTGAGCCAACATTGAAAATTCCTCTGAAAGTTCTCTTCCTGTCTGATGGATGCCCCACCCAATCTACATCTGTGAAGCCTTGCAGCTTCACTCCCTTTTCCACCTATACCAAAGACAAAATTGAGTAGTGCCTCTGAGGTATCTCAACACATGTTTTGATGCATTCCAATATAGTTTGGTTGGCTTAACCATGGCTTGAATAAGCTGGTTAATTGCATAACAAATGTATGGTCATGTGTTCACCAAATACATGAGTGAACCCACAAGCTGCCTATAAATGGTAACTTCCACTTCTTCACCTGAGGTGGCATCCTATTTCCTCCATTTACCTGTTAGAGGAGTGTCCATGGGTTTACTACTCTTCATGTAGAACTCCTTCAATATATCGTTGGCATACTTTCCTTAAGAGACAAACATTTCCCCATCTCCTTGTAATACTTCCAAACTAAGGAAATAATGCATGAGTCCCATGTCCTTCATCTCAAAATCTCTTGCAAGGTTAGGTCCCTATCATACTAGTGTATTCCCTCATTGTTATTGTTAGTGTAGCCCCCTTATTATTATTGTTGTACCCATTTTGTCCCTATATTGTTATTAGTGGTCCCACAAAAGCCCACTATTGTTAATGTTGTTCCCTTACAATATTATTTTTATGTCGGCTCTGATTTTGTTGTCATCCCTTAGACTCCTATCTATAGAAAGGAGGTTTTGTCATTTGAATCAACCAATAATTGTTCATGAATGTAATGTAAAGGAGGTTCTCCCCTCGAAGATGATATTTTTGAAGCCATTGATCTATGTATTTGTTAGTTGGTTGTATAACATTTGGTATCAGAGCTTCGGATTCTAGGGTTTTGCTGCTTCAAATAGGTCATCATGGAACTTTCGCTATAATTTATTTTTCTATGAAGCTTCAGAAGTATAAATTGAAACCTCATGGATCCAAAATCTTGATGAATCTCATGTGTGAATTTTAGATCTTGTCTCACAATATTTTCGAATATATGATTCAAGGAACTTAGGGTTTTTGCAGGCTCTAGAATTCCATCTCAAACAGGCGACCTTGGGAAAATTGTCATAAATTTCTATCTGAGCATTGGATTTAAATCTAGTAAAAATATATAGAAATATGATGGGCTTTAGTATGTTGGGTATGAGTTTCAAGGCCGAAGATCAAAATAGTGACACGTGACACTCCATACAAGTTAGCTCTATGGAGCTAGTCTATAATCAGGTCATCAAGGGAGATTGGGCATAACTATTTATTGAAGAATCTAATCTTGATCAAAATTATGCGGTTGCAAAGAGGACACAGAGGGCTACCGCAG
>APFE030099519.1:0-15544 GCA_000404065.3 Pinus taeda | reverse complement strand
CATGAGAAATGATGAAAAAAAACATGAATATAATATTATTATGTAAAGTGATTCAAATATAATATAATTTATAAATTTAATATAATAACAATTACATATGGAAAATAAATAAGAAAAATACATTTGGTAACTTACTTTTAACTTGAATACATCAATAACATGTTTTTATTAATCGAAGTTCATCGTGTATATATAATTTTAATACTCAACAATTAAATGTTATATATTTTTTAAATTAAAATATAAAATAAAATAATGAATAACGAAATATAATAAAATATATGATGACAAAATACATGTTTATTTTCGAAATTCTAAATGGACAATACAGATTCTTGGTAAATATTTTTCTCTTAGTGAAAATAAATGCTACATTGAAAACTTTGATTAAAAAAAAATAAACAGGTTGTGATATAATTGATAAAACTACTTAATCATTAATAACAAAGAGGAAGAAATAATCTTTGCCACCTAACTGGTTAAAACAAAAATCAATGTCAAGTAGTATGACTGTTTTATCTTCTCATCATCATGACAATCCTATTTCCCACTCTTGCATATGATCTATCATAATTTCATTCTCCCCTGTATTTTTCCTAATAAAGAAAGACTTCTACATATTTTTCCCAGATTTGATTTTGATTTTTGTGCTGGGAATAACTTGAAATAAAAAAAGCCTTTAACTAATATTAAAAAAAAATAAAATAAAGTTGTAAGAATTTCTGGGTTCTTCTCTATGAATCTGCAGCTTCCCCGGGCAAAAATCATTACCAAGTAAAAACAATAAAAACAATAAACTCCGGCTCCAACCTAGAAACATAGCAATGTAGAGACAACACAAGATATGTGTAAAGCAGAAAGGCTAAGGAAACAACAAGATTCCGCGAATGTACCCGAAATATATATTTATTCTAATTCACGTCAGGATTCAATTCGGTTGGCAGGTATGCACCTTGGGCTATTGGCTTCTGACCTACGCCTTGGGTTCATGTTAAACCACACAGAGACAGAAGGAATAAGGGCGGCATGAGTTTGAGTTCGAGTTGCCCTTTGAACAGATTTAAACAAAATATTTGATGAATTTATTCAAGATTAGATTCAACTAAGCAATGCTTGCTTGGGTTTGAGGTGAAAAAAAAAGAGGATTAAAGTAACAATGAACAGGTAATAATTATAAACACAATTATATATAGCACTCTCAAAGAGGCCTGAAAGTGAAGGATGAAAGTGTAAGGATATATTGAAGCCGATTTTGGTTTAAGTGGAAAGAGAGATACATATGAAGTACATCTGGTTCCTACCCATGAAAAGGTATCTGGTACTTGTGGTCCCGGGCCAACAACCAGGTTCGAAATCGTACGCTCTGTTTAGAATATGCTCACTGAAAACCCTACCGAACGATATTACTGCAACGAAACGATATATTGCAACAGGCACACCCTTTGACCGTAAATAACAATAATAAAACCGAGTGTGGAGAAAAGGAAGGCCATCAAAATTAATTTCACCCTGTGCTTTCTTAACCAATCAAAACATCCATTGAATTGTTGCGTTAAACAGAAAGTTGCGTCTAATATAGAATGGGATCTTCCTGCGGGCATCTCTACGTCTAAATCAATATCCGGGGTTCTTCCGAGCTGTCGCTTTCGAATTGCACAATCAAGGGAAACCGAAAGGGGCGAGTCTTAACGATCCGCCAAAAAAATACAACTCGCTCCTATTCACGAACGAACATTCTGGAAAAATAACCCGATAATCTAATTAACCCCACTAACGCACACATATATAATGCTCAAATTCATTCATAAAACTATTAAAGCCAATCAATAAATTCATTTCTAAAACTATGCACCCAAATAAAGCCCTGGGTGTTGTGAGAATATTCATTAAACGATCCCACACAATTAAAGTCCAAGGTAGAATGTTAGAATACTAATGATAGAATACATATATAATGCTCAAATTCATTCATAAAACTATTGAAGCCAATCAATAAATTCATTTCTAAAACTATGCACCCAAACAAAGCCCTGGGTGTTGTGAGAATATTCATTAAACGATCCCACGCAATTAAAGTCCAAGGTAGAATGTTAGAATACTAATGATAGAATACATATATAATGCTCAAATTCATTCATAAAACTATTAAAGCCAATCAATAAATTCATTTCTAAAACTATGCACCCAAACAAAGCCCTGGGTGTTTGAATACTAATGATAGAATATTGCCGGAGCAATTACTAAAGCATAAGAAGCATCAGGATCACCCACCATTCGGGTCATCGAACAAAGGAAAGGAATACCTATCTGTCTGTAAGGGTATATAGATTGTCTGTAAGGGTATAGATAGGCCAGATTTTTGTTTGTTTAAACCTCAGAAAACAAAGGAAATGAATACCTATCTGTAAAGTAAGGGTATAGATAGGCTAGATTTCTTTTCTTTTGTTTAAATAGGCCGCGCCATTTCGCCTAACAATATGGTTACGAGAATATCAAGGAAAATAAATAGGCCGCGCCACTTCGTCTTTCTAAAATAAACAACTAAACATCTACAGAACAGGGCAATCAACAAAATAATACTAACCTTGCTTCTTAGGCATCTTTCTTTTGCGGCGGTTGAAACTCTGGAAACTCCTCATTCTCAGCTCAAAAAGCGGAGCAAGCACTGGAATAGATGCTCTAGCTTCTGTATATAACCTTTACATCACAGCACAGAAACTCCTCATTATAACCTTTTCATTAGCCGATGCTCTGGAGGCAGAAAGAATTAAACAAACAAAGCACCATCAGCCGAGAAAAATGAAGAAATAAATTATTATTGAATAGTCACAATTGTTGTTAATTGAAAGTAACCAAATCTGAAAACCGCACAAGGATGCAGTGGGAAGGTGCTACAATATACGTTGTAGAATATTTTTCCACTATTTACACTTGAGTTCTGCAACTTTTACATAATCGAAGAAAAGCTTCAAACAGAAATTAAATAAACAAAAATACACATTAGCACAGAAAGTCTGCAAACAATTAAGGTTATTAAAGCAGAAATGAGAGAATTCGATACGTCAACTGTGGTTGATTTTAAGAATCAAATCAAATTAAAAAAACAAACCCAGATCTCCCTCACCTCATCCATCCAACCAGAACGAGAAGAGGAATGGAGATTGTCTTGGCTGGTTTGGTATAGTAATTGAACGGCGAGAAATACTTATGCCTCGGAATCTTTCGCTCTCTAAGAATTTTTTCCTCTCTGTTCTACACTCTCTCTCACAGGCATTGATTTCACAAACACACCATGCATAACCACAAAAATAGCAATGACATACAGCACAAAGAAACAGGCATAGCCCCACACAAAAAAAAAAGAAAGAGAACAAAGTTCAAACACGCGGACAAAAAAATGGGAGCGCTCCACACATTCAATCATAACACGCCAAACCACCAACGCCTGAGAGAAGATCAGAGACAGACGAAATATACATTAATGAAATTGTGGATGAGTTCTATATATAGTGAATCATGCCATCTTTTTAGGCTTTTCTTAACGGTTAGCTTTTTTGAAATTTTATTTTGAAAGTCAAATTTTCAAGAAAGCATGGGTATTGCTTCAATTCAAAATTTAAAAATGGTTAAAAGATCTCGCGTCCGCGGTTAATTGGAAACAACTGCTAGAGCATCACAGCACAGTGTCTGAGAGAGAAAGAAAGAAAGACCTAACAGAGTCCAGTCCATGCTTAACCTGTTCAATCATTCAACAGAAAAACAAAATTCGTCAGGTTATTCAAAATTCCCTGTGGAATGAATTAAAGGGACAAACTGATTAAACCAAGGGAACAGAAAAGTACCCCAATCGCCTGCGACCTTTCCTTCCCTCTGGTTTTCGGACTGTGTAAAAATTCCTCCTCCTAAGCACAACCTCATCTCCATTGCCAATTACTATCACTCTTCATTCATCAACTGCCAGTCGCTACTATATAATCACTCAAGCATTCCTGAAAAGGCAGCCAGGATTTCGTTTTAAGCTTCTTCTTTTTTTTTCTTTTTACCTCTGTGTTCAAGTTGTTAAACCTATATTTTAATCACCATTGCTTAAACCAATCTTTTAAACTGTGCTGAGTTGTCATGTGCTTTTCTGCTTTTAAATCATATTTTTGAAAATCGGGCTTTCATGTGTTTAAAATCTATTCTATTTTTTTTATTGCTTTTAAATGAAGAGCATTCGTTCGAGTTTTCAGATGTGGCGGATAACGTCACTCAGCTAAATAAATAATACCAATAAAAAAATTATTTAGAAAATTTGATGAATCGATAACTCAGCTAAAGGAATCAATAGAAGTCCACCGACTTCTAAAGAAACCGGTTAAAATACTTATTCAATTAAAAGAAAATACTTATTACCGGGCTTGTTTGACTTCGATTTCACTCCGTTAAAAGAAAATATTGATTATATTTTAGATTATATTTGACTCCGTTAAAAGAAAATACTGATTATAAGGCTGCTTTGATACCCTATTCTTATTGTGGTTTGACTAAGAAGAAATTAACGTAAAAAAATCTAAATGAAAAGATTGAAGTTTGCTACGAGAGCAAAGTTCAGGGGAAATGTACCTGTAATTGTAATTGAATCTCATACTCAGGCATTCAAATTCTTTTAGTGTTTTGACTAGTAAACAATTAACTATAAAATAAAATTAACATCTATAAAAAATTATTTATTATATATATATAATATATATATATATATTATATATATTATATATATATATATATGGGGTCAATCTTAAAAATATTTACATTATAACTTACTTTTTTATATTATATTTATAAAATAAAATTAACATTTATAAAAATTTATATATATGGTTAATCTTAAAAAACATTCCCAATATAACTTATTTTTTTATATTATATAAACATAGTAACTTTATATTATATAAGTTTATTCAAACATTTTCGGTTGTCACTTTATATTATATAGGTTTGAATCTTTTTTATATTATATTTATAAAATAAAATTAACATTTATAAAAATTTATATATATGGTTAATCTTAAAAAACATTCCCAATATAACTTATTTTTTTATATTATATAAACATAGTAACTTTATATTATATAAGTTTATTCAAACATTTTCGGTTGTCACTTTATATTATATAGGTTCATTTCAAACATTTTGGGTGTTGTTTATTATTTATTATATTAATATAAAATATAGTATAGAATTTAATAAATTTATTTTTCTAATATTTAAAATGATTATAAATTTAAATTAAAAATAATAAATATTAAATATTTAAAAATTATAAATATTAATGTCTAATTAAATAAGGAAATTCTATTGAAATTGATGAATTATATGAACTAATTTTAATAACTTAAGGAGATTAAGTGAGTTAAGAAATTATAATTTGAACTTGAATGAGATTAAGTGAGTTAAGAAATTATGATTTGAACTTGAATTTTCATTTAGAATATATATCATAAATTTAGATTTTGTATAATAGATTTGAATTTAAATTATAAATTAAAGTATCATTTGACAAATCAATGTTTCCTATATATTTATTAATGCATGGCACTATTTGCTGCAAATCAAATAAGGTCGATTTGCAAGGTCATCCTTGATTACAAGAAAGGCGGGTGTGGTGGGTTCGATTTGCGGTAACATTGCAATGATTATTGTTTTCGAGCTTTTTTGCTTTTCAAATTATTTTTTCTTATTCATGTATTTTCCGTTTTTAAGATCATTTTACTACTTTCTCTTTTTGTGATTATTTATCACCATGATTTATCGTAAATTTGCCCATTCTTTTCAAATTTAAACCAAGTTTCATATGATTTCCACAGAGATTCATTTGACATTATGAATCTATTGAAGCTATAATTAAAATGTTAAAGTGAAATTATAACTCATTGCCTTTTTTTTTCCCGACTCAAGGATAGTTTTAATATTAAAATGTTGAAGTGAAATTGTAACTTAAATATATTAGATTTTTTGGTGATAAATTTGAGAATTTTCATTTTTTTTTTTCAAATTTGGATTAATTTTCATATTATTTATTTGAAATATATGAACCAATAGAAGCTAAAATTAAAATGTTGAAGTGAAATTGTAATTCAAATTCATTAGCTTTTTTGGTGACTTATGAAGATTGGTATGAGATCTAAATTTAGCATCTTATTAATTTTCATTGGTATCTAAAATAATAATGAAGGTATTAAAGTAAGAAGACTTTAGTGTTTGCATGAGAACTACAAATACCAATGATTGTTATTTCATGGATCACATGTGACTCAAATCACTATTTAAATCTATGTTTGATGAATTATACTCTTTGTGATTAGTACTCTACATGGGCTTGTCTCACAACTCTCTTGATTCCTTGTCTCCTCCCACATCTCTCTTTAATCTCAACGTTTAGTCTACATTTCTGCCTCCTCCTCAGCACAACCTCGTCTCCATTGCACTGGAAAACCTCCTCCTGAGCACAACCTCCTCTAGATCTGGTCTTACCACAGGGCGACACTTGGCAGCATCGTGTTGCCCCGATCTGTGCCTACCACAGGGCGACACTTGGCAGTGTCTTGTTGCCCCGATGTGGGCTTACCACAGGGCGACACTTGGCAGCACCTCGTTGCCCCGATGTGGGCTTACCACAGGGTGACACTTGGCTGCATCTCTTTGCCCCATCTGGGCCTACCACAGAGCGACACCTGGCCGGAGCTCGTTGGCCAAATATGGGCCTACCACAAAGCAACACTTGACAGCAGAGCGTTGGCCAGATATGAGCCTACCATAGAGAGACACTTGGCAGCATCTCGTTGGTCGAATATGGGCCTACCACAGCGAGACACTTGGCAGCATCTCGTTGGCCGAATATGGGCCTACCACAGCGACACTTGGCAGCATCTCGTTGGCCAGATCTCAACCTACCACAGGGCGACACTTGGCAGCATCTCGTTGGCCAGATCTCAACCTACCACAGGGCGACACTTGGCAGCATCTCGTTGGCAAGATATGAGCCTACCACAGAGAGACACTTGGCAGCATCTCGTTGGCCAGATATGGGCCTACCACAGCGAGACACTTGGCAACATCTCGTTGGCCAAATCTCAACCTACCACAGGGCGACACTTGGCAGCATCTTGTTGGCCAGATCTGGTGTTACCACAGGGCGACACTTGGCAGCATCTCCTTGCCCCAATGTGGGCTTACCACAAGGCGACACTTGGCAGCATCTCGTTGCCCCGATCTGGGCCTACCGCAGGGCAACACTTGGCAGCATCTCGTTGCCCCGATCTGGGCCTACCGCAGGGTGACACTTGGCAGCATCTCGTTGCCCCGATTTGGGCCTACCGCAGGGCGACACTTGGCAGCATCTCGTTGGCAGGTCTAAGCCAACAACAGCGCGACATTTGGCAGCATCTTGCTGGCCCATCTAGGCCTCCATTAGAGCTACACTTGGCAGCATCTCATTGGCCAGGTGTCAATTGTCTCGTTAGCCAGATGAGCAATATATCTGCACCACTTGGCAATACCCTGTTTTGCCAAATCTAGGGCAATCTATCTGCGCCACTAAGTAGGCCCGGAATGGCCAGATCTGCACGCCTATGTATCTGCACACTTGGCAGGGCGTCGTCGACCAAATCTTGGCCTTTCGATCGACAACCTGCAGTGGATTTGGTGGATCTTCATAAAGACGTCAACGCGTTTTGCACAGAGACGTGAAGGCGAGCAATGTGTTGTTGGATGCGGAGCTCAATCGTCGACGCGGAGACTTCAGCCTCGCTCGCCTATACGATCACAAGAAGAATCCTTAGATAGCCAAGGTCGTCATCGCTTCAAGGTGCCTTACTCCTGAGCTCAGCGCACCAGAAAAGGAAACCATGAACTCCGATGTGTATGGTGCTCTGCTTCTGAAAGGAGGCCCTTTGAGCCCGATCGGTGTTCAGAAGAGTTTGTTTTATTTTAGTAGAAATGGGTCTTGGGGTTTGAAGAGGACGGGATCATTTTGGAGGAAATGGATCGTCGTTAATACGCGGTCAAAGAGATGGAAACTGTGTTCAAGTTGGGGAAATGATTTATTTGGCAACTCGTAGTGTAACTAATAGACGTACATCTTTTAAGAAAAGAGATTAGGAGCCAAATTTCAATCACATGTTCATTATAACATCTTCAAGTTGTTGCATCTACGATGTTTGAGTTGCACATCATGATAGGAAGGCTTTTGGAAAGTTTGCAGGGTGCAGGAGCTTCTTGGTTTAAATGAATTATGTTTTTTTTGTTAGCTGGTTCATCCTATTCTATTAAAATTTCCTAAAATTTTACAACTAAAACAAAAAATAATTTTGGAAACTCCTAGACATGAAAAGATACTCCATTGAATGGACAAGATACTCCATGAAACGGACACAAGATTTGAAGAAGAGGAAATTGTTGAATGCAGTTTACACGGGCTCCAACATGAAAATGTTGAACTCAACTTTCCAAATCATTACGTAGTTTTGCAGCAACAAGCTGAGGGTCTCTCTTAGTACTAGGTGGAGTCAGCAAGTCTCACTGAAATGAATTTATTTTAGTTTTTACCTAACATTTCCTGGAAGAATATGAAATTTGTAAAAGCCTATGTATCTCACTTATCAATCCTAAATTATAAATTCCTCTCATCCTTCAATTGGAATGCTTCTGAAAGTATGGTTCCCCTGGAAGAGATTATTGGAATAAATGTTTAATCCCATGAAAATTAGCATTATCTTAATGCGCAATGAGTATTATTCTGCCCAACTTGAAGTAAATTATTAGAATAAATGTTTATATCCCGTGACAATTAGTATATTATCTTGATGAGCAACCAATATTAATCTATCCACTTGAAGTAAATTATTCTACTAACATGTTATCGCATTTCACGAGGAGATTAACTTCCCAAAATTGGATACTTGAGTTATTCTTATGAGCTATTAATATACATTTGTTTGTATGAATACATTCTCATCGTGCAATAATTTTTAAAAGTCTATTAATTTTTAAAAACATTATACACCTTTAAAACTATAAATGGCTAATTAAAAAAAATTAAACTATAAATGGCTAATTAAAAAAAATTAAAATACTTTAAGCAATCTAAATTTGAATACATATGTAATATTTATAAAATAACTAAATTTATTTTCAAATGTCTGAAGTGTCAATTTCTTTTTTTTTTTAATAAATTTGGGTTTTTTTACATTTTTAATAAATTTCAAATTGAGATAAATTTTATTTCGCTTAAAAGCTTTATTGTACAATAAAATGCTTCCAAACATTTTAAGCACAAGTGGTATGTTTTTGGTTCATTCCTTTTGTGTAAGTTACATTCACTTTATGATATTCTAGTTTGATGAGTAACTAAAAATTTCATCCATAAATGTGAGTAAGCATCTCTTGAATTTAAGACACATTGAAAGTTACACCTGCGATATTTGGTTGTGGGTTTTCGAGGACATGATAAGTGAGTCGATTAGTCTCACTACTTGATTTACCCATGACAAATGACTCAATTGATTTGGCTGTCTAATTTAGCCCATGATATATCTAGACATGCACTCACGAATTGTATAGTTACCTTTCATGCAATAATTGGCTAAGGAGAACTTTCAATGAGCAATGTTTGTGTGATGTAAATGCCTTCATGGAGGATAACCAACAAATATATTCCAAACTCTCTCATTGTTCATACTATTTGGAAAACAATGCACTACGCATTAGTGTGCCTCACAACTCCATCGCCCATTTAACTTCAAAAGCTCGTAATGGACCTCCTTTTAGGCCTCTATTTGTTTTTACCCCAATGCACCTTTCCACAAATTCTTGCAATTCTCAATCAACCAAGAATACAATTTAACTAACATGCCCCTACATATTAATAAATTGGTTCTTATACTCTCTCTCTCTCTCCATGGACTAAGCTTATAAACCTAGAAAAAGTTGGTGAGGCAAGAGCCCCTGGCCCTACACACTAATAGATTGTTTCCTATACTTTATCCACTGGCCAAGCTTACAAGGCAAGAAAAAATTTCCAAGACATGACCACATACACATTTTGATCACTTGGCCAAGCACATTACAAACAATATCCTACATTAGCACTTGTTATGGCCCCAAAGCATTAACAACCAAATTGACCTATCGTCCTCTTGCCATTTGTTTTTCTTACATCATTGTAATGAATACATATATCAAAGATTGTGCCAAAATCCACCCCTTTTTTTAATTTTGTTTTTGCTAGTGTAACTTACATTGTCAATCAATATTGTTAGTGATACATTGTTATCATAACCTTATTTACTTGGCCCAGCACATTACAAACAATATCCTACATTAGCACTTGTTATGGCCCCAAAGCATTAACAACCAAATTGACCTATCATCCTCTTGCCATTTGTTTTTCTTACATCATTGTAATGGAATACATATATCAAAGATTGTGCCAAAATCCACCTCTTTTTTTAATTTTGTTTTTGTTAGTGTAACTTACATTGTCAATCGATATTGTTAGTAATACAATGTCATCATAACCTCCAATGAATACATATATTAAAGATTGTGCCAAAATCCACCTCTTTTTTTAATTTTGTTTTTGTTAGTGTAACTTAGATTGTCAATCGATATCGTTAGTAATACATTGTCATCATTTCCTTGTTTAAATAAAGTGAAAAAAAACCCTTGTTTAAATATATAGAATTGATGAATATTGAAAACCACATGTTAACTAGCTTTATATTGCGCCAATGCCATTATTGGCCCATTGGCATGACATGTTGATTTACATTAGCCTTACCCATTAGTGGGGTCCCATTGACTCAATCCAAATATCCTTATAGTGAGAAGCGCCAAGTCTACCAATTCTAAACAAAAAATATAACTTTCAACTTTTGGGAAAGCTGAAATTTAAGATGATTACCCGACACTTTCCCTATCCAAAGAGTACTTCCGACATGCCCTCCTAACTCCTTTAAAATTATTATCCAATTATAAAGATGATATTAATGAGATTACTTACCTTCCATGCATTGAATCACGAAATGCAAAATATAATAAATGATATATTTATATAATAACAAATTTTATAACATTAAAAGGAAAACTAATAACAATATGCAACTCGTTCCCAGATGTGGGTGGCTTCCAATCCTAAGGCAACCATGTTAATTTTAAGTATGTTCTATGCTTAGAGCAATTTATTTCAATTTTCATAGTTAGCTCAATATCTTTTCCAGAGTAGCAATCACATCATCAACATTAAAATAAACATAAATCACATAAAACAAGCCAATACAAGACACAAGATGTGGCACTAACCAGGGACAAACCCCAATGTGGGGAAACCCTTGATCAATTCTTCTTATATGTTCTTCAATAGTTCAGCACAGAGAGAATGAGAGAGATAGTACATTTACAACCAAAGTCAACAATTAGACTTCCTAGGTAAAAATAGATCATCTCTACATGAGATCAGTTGAAGACAGGTTGCTTCCACTAATTCTCCAAGCTGATTCCTTCACCTATCATTGTGTTGCATCTCGTCATCATGTTGCACCCCACTGTGCTACACCATGTTGCACCCATCATCACATTGTTGGACCTCATGACCATGTTGTACACGTCATCACATTGTTGGACCTCATGACCATGTTGTACACATCATACCGTTGCACCTTATGCTGTAATTATTGTCCCATGTACCATATTGTTGTCCCACTGTTAGTGACATTGCCATTCCATGTTTACCATAATGTTGTCTCGTTTGCTTGCTCCATCAAGCTTCATTGTTGTCCCAAGTACCATTGCTGCTTTGCTGCACCATGTACTAGTTGTCCCATCTAGACATGTTGTACCTTGCTGCTCCAAGTACTAGATGTCCCATCTAGACATGTTGTACCTTGCTGCTCCATGCACTCGCTGTCCCAACTAGACATGTACCTTGCTACTCCATGTATTGTTTCATGTACTCGTTGTCCATGTATTGCATCATGTACAGTAATATTGTTGTCCCACTGTAACACCTACAGCACACAGATTTCCATGTTGTCACCTACAGCACACATAGGTCCTTCTTACGTGGCTAGGTCTCCTTTTCTCGCTGTGTATAGGTCTCCTCAATTGCTATGAATATGGCATCTTTTTATTGAGGACTTAGGCCTCCTCTAACTGCGGATTTAGGCCTCCTCTAATTGCGGATTTAGGCCTCCTTTATAGGCCTTCTTTAACTGCTGCCAGACCTCTACCTTAACCGCTGCTAGAGCTCTCCTCCATCTACAGCTGAGTCTCCTTTCCACCTGCAGCTAGGGCTAGTTTGTGGCTCCATTTAGATCTGCGGCTAGGGCTAGGTCTCTTCTCTAGGACAGCAGCTTAGGTCTCTTCTACACCAGCGTTGAGAGCAGTTTAGAACTTCTCCTTGCTGTGCTATAGTAGCCTCCTCCATCACTGCGTTAAGGCTGACTAGGGCTTCTTCATTTGGGCAACGTAGACCCTAGGGCACTCCCTCTAGATAGCATAGAACCTTTCTCTATTAGGGCAAGGTTATCCCTTAGGATCTCTCCTCCTACTAAATCCCAAAGCCAAGTAGAGAGGAAGGAATCCCAAGTGAGTGTGTCCAAATAACTTTCAAGGCACCTCTATTTATACTAAAATGTTGAGCACATATGGGGTTTATTTGGTTGTTGGCCAACCTTGACAAATTGTCCCATAACACAAATAAATTCATATCTCCATGAATACTTATCGAAATTGGATGATCTTTAAATCAATCCTACACCTCTCGATGAGAGGGATCCAAGAAAAATATCAGTTGCCATTAACAAGATGACCCGTGTGGAGTTTGGCCCTAGTTGCCAATTTTAACAAACCATTACTATCATGCTTAAGGAATTAAAATCCATGAATTCGTGGCACATCAAAACCACCACCCCTAAGACATTTGCTCCAGCTATAAGATCCATGCACATATTTGTCACGCTCCTACATTCACTCCTACATCACTCCACGTAAAAGCGTTTGGCTAGCAGCATTAAACCTCCTCCCTGGTGCTCACCTTGACAACAACCATTAGCATTAAATCCCCTCCCTGACGCTCACCTCAACATCACTCCCTCGCCATAGTCACACTTAAGAGTATCACCCTCATGTTCACTTTGCCATGTGCATCCTTCTCCTGCCTCAGTTTGTCACCCAAATCACTTTGAACCCTTCCCACTCCCTCCTTTAATATCGCCATCGTGCTCTCTCAACACCAACTATCCAAATCCTCCCCAACCTTAGCATCATGGTTTAAGAGCAAGGCAAAGCTAGCTGAGCAAGTCGAGGTCATGGCCAACCTCTAAACCCGCCCTAGCATGGTAGCAACAAAGACTGCTTTGACCCAAGCATTCCTCGGAGGTATCATTGTATGGTAGCATATATAGATCTCGAGGAAACAACTATCTTCAGAGTCAATCTTTGGTCCCTCTGGAACGCACTCGCCTACAACCTTTGAGATGTTGAAGACACCCCCATCCTCCTCAACAATCAAATGGGTGATCTTGATTTCCACTTCCGCCAAGCTTGTAAAGCTCAAGAAGTCATGGTAAAGACCATGGGCTATAAGCTCACTCCCACCTCCTCCAAGTCACCATTGATCGCTACTCCAGATTGCACCACCTCTCCTTCATTAGGCATGCGCTCCCAACGAGTTCACGCATATGATGAAGTTGGTCTCCCATGGCAGCACAATTCCAACACCTCCCATGTGAAGCAATGTGTCGTCTTCTGCACCTTCTCATCCTTGGGAAGACCCAATCTACTTCGGCCATGTTCCCATTGTTCATGAAAATCCTCCCAACATGTCGACTAGCAAGTATATGCTCGTGCTCACAACAATTATTTTGTTCTCTCAAGTTCCCGAAGTCTCCTCCACGCATTTTGTCAATGTCAAATGTAACAAGGTTTGTAATCACAGTCTAGACGTTATGATATTGGTATGTAAAACTGGTCAAGCCATCTCCCAACTGTAATCTATATACATATGTTCTAATTAATGAAAGGCTCACTTACAAAAAAAACAATATGTAACTCTACTCCATAATTGAAAGTTGGAATCAACCACTCTAGATATATTTTAAGTATAAATCTTGATTCTTCAAAAATTATCTTCAATTGTAGTCAATTTCTTGGATAATTTTAACTAATCCTATGGGGGTACTAATAGTAGATCTCTTCCAAGTTTTTATGTCCTAGTTAGTAGACTATAATAATATTTCTTTATTTTGCTAAGTTTCTCCTACATAGATGGACTAGAAGCTTTGAAGGGCTTACAATTTTTCCATAACTATCTTAACAAAGATCAATTCACATCAAGCCTCTTCGGCGAGTTCATTTGGCAAGAACATGAAAATATAAAATAAACCTTAATATAAAATTTCATTTTCAAATTCCCAGTTGCTTACCCATGGCTGTGTGTGCTGACCCATAGTTGCTTACCCATGGCTGTGTGTGCTGACCCATGGCTGCGTGCTGGGAGAAGCTGAGTCATAAAAAAAAATGTAGATTACATCTTGATGATCAGTATATTAGCTTCAATGCATTGGTTCACAATGTGCAAAATGTAATAAAACTAATGTAATAAAACTATCTTATGATAACAAAATATGAAGCATAAAAAATAAATATAAGAACAATATTTAACTGCTACAACACGAGTATCTCAATGAGATAAATATTTGACTGCTACAACGAGTATCTCGATGGAGTCATTAAGAAATGATGCGGATTACACCTCAATGAACAGGGCAAGCTTTTAATGCTCTTCATTTATCAACCATAACAAAGCACTAATCTAAGCGACTATTTCAGCTGAAGAATCATGATCTGGCCTGACATATGCCTGCCCAGGACATCGGTTGGACAATCGACCACGGCAACCAAGCAACTGTAGAAGGAAAATAATTAGAATAATACAAAATAATCAACTAAACATTCAAAATATAAATATATACGAAGTAACGTGTATTCACTTCCACTCACGTTGGCATGCACACCATCGGGAATAATTATGTTTTCAGGCTTCCACTTCAAGTAGTCAGCTCTGATATACTTGGTGAACCCCCTAAAAGATGCATATAACAATGAATTATTTTCTGCTGACAATAATTTTCTTTCTGACAGGGAATTTGAACTTTGGCATGACATGGAGCTTCTTGGACATGATTTGAGTGGTTGTCCCTCCATCGTAAAGGAGCACTTGGCCTATGGCCCTGTGTGCACAAGTTCCCTGCAGTTTTCCGAATGCTCCTCTCATACCAGTTTGAAGCCTGTCTCACAACTAAGGATCATTATTATTGTTCAACATACTAAAAAACATATCAATCCTTCTTAACAAGAGTGCTCAAAGATAATTCGCCTGAAGTCTAAGATTTTAAAAGTGCTTTTAATGTAATACTTTTCAAATTTTGTCTTCAGTGTAATATTCTATGCTGCCACTTCTGCTTATCACAGTACTTAAAAGATGAACAAGAAAATATATTTATCT
>APFE030099515.1:277695-310064 GCA_000404065.3 Pinus taeda | reverse complement strand
TTTAGATTTTTGAGGAATTCTAAGCAGACCTGTCAAGGTCATTTGTAATGATGTCTTCCGATATTTTGTTTATAAATACCACCCGAAGCAATATTGTAAAGGGTTGGTTGGTTGGTAGTAGTTGTTGGTCAGTTTCTTTCCAACATTTTCTCTGAGAAAAGACTCGCACTGTAACTGTCATAATTTCCATAATCAAAGATTGCTGAAAGCATGGATTGCGAAACAACTTGTTTTCTCTGGGCCAAGGAATGATTACGGAATTCCTGTGTTCTACATGATCCAATAAGTGTTCCTCTCCTCTATTAAATTTTATGTTTTTTACCACCGTTCCGCCTTCTAAATTGCAGGAAAAAAGAATAGCTTAAGATTTGTTTCATTACACCTTAAGTTCAATTTCTTCATTTCTCAATGTTTTCTTCAGAAATAGTTATGAGCATGTATACTTAAATGATCTTGTTTACGCTGTTTCTTTCACATATGAGTGCATGTTTAGGAATTCTTAACTGCTCCTGGATCCCATTCATCCATTTCTCCTCCTTTTCAGCATGATGAAATGATTCTCCTTTGCCTTTCATCCCTGATGTCCATTCTGTACTTTCAGCAGACCAATAATTGTATCCTGTGTGGCTATCCCGCTCCGTATCCCCTTGTGACCAAGAAAATGCTTGCAAGCCTAAATCTGTGACTCCATGCCCAATGGTTCGAAACTTATTACACCTTACCTTGCCTCTTTCCTCGAGAATCCTACCTCCCATCCAATCACAAAAAACACTCCCTTGAAGTCAGAAAGCTAGCCTAAAATCATCAACTAAGGTTGAATCAAAAGGAGAGAGCCCTCTCCGATTGCAGGTGGGCTAGAACCTGCAATCCAAAGACTGGTTTGTGGTTACCTCGGCCATATCCCTATTAGGAGCCTAGGGACAACCTGAGTGATAACAGGTGTGATAATCAAAGTGCCATTAAACTATGTAAAGGTCCAATCCAACATCAACGCAATAAACATATTGAACTATACATGCACTTCATCAAAAATCTCATTCATGACTATGTTTTTGAAGTGCAATATTGTTCAACCGATGATCAAGTTGCATACATCTTTACAAAGTCTCTCACAGAGGTGAAGTTTACTAAAATTTGATTTATGGTTGGAGTTCAGGAAGTTGTCACTAAGGGGGGACAGGCTCTAATGCCTCCTTCCTTCTCCTATTGTATCATATTTGTACATCCTTCAATCCTATCCCAAGTTTTTCTTAAGGGAATATGTTAGGATATTCCAACACATAGGAAATATCCAAGTATAACTTGGTCTAGTATAGAGTTAGGTAAAGTGTGTTTCTTTACTATGTACTTTTGTAACCTACAATCTGACGGTCATGATATGTTCTAGACATTAAGTGATCTGATGGTTCATTCTCTCCTCGATATTACCGACACTTGATCCGTGGCTTAACACCTGATTGGTCCATGATCTCTATTTGAAGAGCATGGAGGGTCATTTGTAGGGTGACCGTTCATGAGAGAAGCTTATGTAAATTTTCTTTCTTTTATTAATAAATTTCCTGAAGTGGTCACATTGGCTCAGGTCATGGACTATTTCCCTCTTTGAGGGTTTTAACCACGTCAAGAACACTAGTGTATTGATCTGTGATTTGTTTGTGAGCAGTGTCCTTTAGTGTTCTATCTGAGGAACTTACATTGTAAATTCCTATAATTCATCTCTTATTTCAAGGCTATCAGCACAATCTATGAATGAATAGATTTTTAGATTATGAAAGAGTGTACAATGATTGCTACGGAAAAAGTTACATAAACATTATCATAATTCAATCATTGTAGAGACAAATGATAACAACATATAATTATTCCTACAATTACAATGCTATGAAAGAAGATTATTTTAATTCATCAACCATTTTACTATCCTTCAACAAATCCTATGCATAAGGAAGACTAGTAAATCACAAGAATGCTTAAAAGTCTTACTTCTCAAAGATAACTTATGGAATTCACAAACTCAAACCTTACATTCATGTAACACACTCCAATCAATGATTTCAAGAGATGCATAACAAAATTAGAAGATATAGAATTCAATCGATTATCTATCACAAAAGAAAAGGCAAGTGAATAGAAATACAAATAATGCAAATGTGGAAAAGTAACTAACTAATAATGATACATAATAGACAGTAGAGCCTCTGGTGACTGGGCCCATGGTCTCCAGAATTATTGTCTTAGATAAATTCGATACTGAGGATTAAGGTAAGATCTTGCACAAATTCATTAACTTCAAAGAGTTTTACACAATGACCTTAAGAAATTTCAAATTCAAATTTTTGTATGCAATATACAGTGAAAAAGTAATAATCAAAAAGCTCCTATGTATTTTCACTTGTTGTCTTATATATTACATTAAAAACTGAATATGGAGCTATCTTGAGAATTGACAGATTCTCAGGATTGCTCTTTTAACCATAAGATCCTCGAATAGTAATGATCAGTTTCCTTTGACTTCATTTTTCGATCATGCTCAGGCACCGAGCTGTAATTTGCCACAAATAAGGCATTGAATGATCCAAAATATTGCTCCAATATCTCGAGGGAACAACAATCATTAAAATGGACTGATCTTCATAACAATTTACTCAAATTATAACCTTTTTGATGTCTAAAAGACTCAAACTAAATAAAATATCTTTAACTCACTTTCATTATCCTTTTTCTCTTAAATCATTACAAATTAAGGGAAAATTGCTTAAAAGCATAACATTTATTTAAAGAAATAGGGGGAAGAATTATACCATTTTCATGGCCCAACACTATCTACATACCATTTGTTTTCTTGATTATGAGTTGACAAGGCGAGTCCACACTACATGCTCTTTTTAGTCTTTCCTTTCCAGATCTTCTTATATTTTTGGATAAATGGTTGTCTAATATTTTGGGATCTAGACAAGTATTCAAACCTGCATCTACACTCATTGGTTTTGTGCCCAAAATTATTACATTTGAATCATTTGACTTCACTTAGAAAGGGAGAGAATAAATTATGATTTCTGAGAGAAGAGTTTTGAGATTTAGAAATCTAATACATATTATATCTGGGATTTTCATCTCTTTCAACTTTGATACTTCTACAATCAACATTTGTATGTCCAAAGATGTGACATTTATAACACTGAACATAAAATAAATAGGCATGTCTATTGTTAGAAGTACTATGAGATTCTGCACGAAAATACCTTGTTTGTTTGGTTGATTGATTCATTCTCCATTGACAATTTCCTCATTTCCCTATTGCTCTTTTGTTTTCATTAATTATTTCATGATGCTTCTTCCCATGGCTTTGTGTTTCTTCGAATCATGTGGACCTGAAGTTTATCTTCCCCATATAATATTTTTGTGTCTTTGAGTATCTCAAGCCAGTTTTGATTCCTGAGGGCCTTTGGCTACTCATGATCTGATCTAGTATCCCTGTCCCTTCAGCAAATTTTTCATTTAAACCCTCCTCGGCCTTTTTTATCTCAGGATCTGTTCTCAGAGAGACAACCTCTGCTTCAAAACTGTGACTATCTTCCCATTCTTGGATAAAATCTTGAAGAACCTCTTCTTTTCATTTAGCCTCCTCCAATTTAACTTTCAAAGACAAAATTCCTTCTCTGCATGTATATGAGATCATTTCCACTATAACTTGACAATATCATGTTTTAAATTCTTGTTCTCCTCTTCTAGTCTCTCACAGGTTCCTTGTTTTTCTTCTAGTAGAAGGACTAAACTATCTTTGCTCTTGATAGCTTCCTCAAGATTTTCTTTTTGATAGGAAAAATCCTCATTGTTAGAGTTATACATACCTTCCTCTGCTCGTTGTAATTGTTGCTTCAACTACTTATTGTTTTTCCTTGCTTTCTTTAACTCGTAAAGGGCACTGATGAGTTCCCCTACAAGGTCCACTACTCCTTCTTCTTCCTATTCATAGTTCATAATACCTTGTTTCTTGGTGTCTCTTTCGAAATCCATAAGAAGATACTTATCTGAATCATTATCTAACAAGTTTTCACTATCTGACTCTAGTCTTGAGCTATCCTCTTTGGAGTAGAACCTCTTTTTCTTATAGATCCTTTTCTTCTAATGTGTTTGAGACTTGTTTCCGAATTTCAAATCCTATTCCTTTCTAGAATTTTCTTTATAAGGTAATTTGGACGAGAAATGTCCAACTCTGCCATAGTAAAAACACTTTTCCCTTTATATTTTCCTGAGCCACACTTCAATTTTCTAGCTAGTTGAGCCAGCTCTTGACCAAATTCACAATTGGAGAAGTCTTGATGATCTTTATTCTCCCTGGCCTTTTTGGATACTTTGAATGTTTCTTCCTTAGGTTCAAAATTTTCTATTCATACTCTCATCTCATTGGCTATGAGAGTACCATGCAGTTGGTCCACCTTAAGATCCTTTAAATTAGTGATTTCTTCAATAGTTGAGACTTTGGCATCAATTCTCATGGCCATAGATCTTAATATTTTCTGAACAATCATCTCTTCCTTAACCTCTTCACCAATTCCTCTAATCATATTAGTTACTTCATCAAATCTGATGAGTTATTCTATTATGCTTTCAATTTTATCTATTCTCAAGCTCTCAAACCTCATTCTGAAAGTCTGAAGTTTTGTCTGATTGACTTTGTTATCTCCTTCAAGACTCTAATTAAGCTTTACCCACACATCCTTAGTAGACTTACAATGTGTAAATTTTACAAGTTCTGATTGACTAAGGCCAAAGAGAATGGAATTCTTGGCTTTAGCATTGTTCCCATATATGTTTTACCATATGCATTAGTGGGAGGAATATCAAGGACATTGTAGTCTACTAGTATTGAAGTCCAAACATCCACTCCTAGAGACATAAGATATCCTTCCATTCTTACTTTCCAAAAGTCATAGTTTGTCACATAAAAGACTAGCATTCTACTTGAGTAAGCCTCTTGACTCTCTTTCCTAGACATAATTCCTTATAGATCTACCTTCGAGTGACTAGACTATTGCTGAAGGAACTTGGCTGCGATACCAATTGTTGAAATAAGGAATTGCTAAGAGGGGGGGTTGAATAAATAATTATGACATTATTTTTGTTTTTCTATTATGCTTACAATCCCTTCTTATATTCTTTAACTTATGAGAGCATTCATTCAGAAAATAAGCAGACAACAATTTCAAACATACATGTTCATACAATAATCACATGAGAAACACACACATTTGACACAATGTTTTTCATGTGAAAATCCAAAGGGAAAAAACCACCAATTTTGTTGTTTGTTTATGATATAAATTAAGCACCCACTTAATTACATTTCTTTGTTTGCAAGCACCAATACACAAGAGGGACCGACCCCCTTTGGTAAGGAAGCACCAATTTTCCAAGAGGCACCAACCTCTTCAAATGTAGGCATGAACCTACTCTTTCCACTGCTCTACTATTTCATATAATTTTCAAACTAAAAGCAGGGCATACAGATTACAAGTAAAATACCAAAATGGTTGGTTGCAGATTCAGCTTATGCACCTTGTCTTCTATGCTCTCATGAAATAGTTTTTTGTTGGCTGCTCACAACAACTCCTCAGCACTTTGCGTTATCACTCAAGGGCTCTCTGCTAACCACTCTTCAGCACTACCCTTGCTGTTTTTTTCACTTAATGTTATCCTTGATGCTTAGACCTCACTTTCTCTTCACACACCTCTCACATGATAGCACTCTCTTAATCTCCTCAACTCGCATCATTCAATTGCAAATGCTGGTTTTGTTTCTCATAGGCAGTTTACGCAAGGCTATATTTTTTGTCTGTAGTCTAACTTCTCAAATGTACTTTGACATGGCTCCCTTTGCCGATGTTGTGTCTCCTGGTAGTTTCCTGTCAAAATATTGAATCATAGATGGGCCATGGAGATTTTCATTGAACAACTCCATAAATATCCATGATGCGAAATTAAATCTCAGATGACCTCCACACTCATTTGAGAGTTCCATTCTTAGTTATTTCTCAACAAAGCTTGACAGTCCTCAGGGATGGCTATTTTGACTTCATTTATCTCTCTCGATTGTGCATGTGAAACAATTGATTTCTTTCTTCAATCCATATAATCATCTCTGTAAAATGATGTCCTATTTGGCCCTCAAATATGGGAATGTCAAAGTTTACTTGTACCTTAAAAGGTATGGAGCCTCCAGAGTGGATGTTGGATGTGGATGTGCCGTCCGTGGGCAACCGTTGAAGGATCTGGGAAAAGTTATCCATCATTGCATTCCTTTGTTTCTCGAGGGCCTCCTCGACCAATATTTTGATAGGATCTCCTG
The DNA here is from genome assembly GCA_000404065.3 of Pinus taeda. Lineage (NCBI taxonomy): Eukaryota > Viridiplantae > Streptophyta > Pinopsida > Pinales > Pinaceae > Pinus > Pinus taeda. Next base: position 303,715 of record APFE030099515.1, on the reverse strand, counting down.
CCCCCTCTTCTTTCTCTTCTTCCCCCATGAGACGTGTTACACAGTATTTTGCCACTATCCCTGTACACCCCGTTCCTTGATCCTAGAGGATCTCTACAGTGAACTCTATATGCTTTCCCATCGTGAAGAGCATGCCTTTACATCCCTATTCATGAGCAGAATGTTCCCCTCTTGCATCATTTCCCAAGAATCTTCCTTCAGTGCCAGCTCTCAACACTGATGCTAGTGATCAGTTCCTTCCGCGCATTGATTTGCAGAGTTTGAAACCAGACCTAGAATCGTACGGCGCAAGTGAGCCCTTCCTTATTCATGTCGATCCTCTTTTGGCAAGTTTTTAAAAATGGATTCGAAGCTTCCAGCTCTAGACGCTTCATGGAATGGAAGTCTACTAAATGGTTGGGCTAGATAGAGCCGAGGAAGTTTGTTTGGGCTCCTTTCCCCTATAAAGATGGAACAAGCCAAAGAGATAAGCCCTCTCCCATCATAATAGGAACCATCTTCCCTCCACCAAAGCTATATAAACTCCTCCTTTTCCAAGCTGAACTAGTATTTTTGGAGCTTAAATAACCAGCAAGATATCTATAGCTTTTTTCCTTCTAGTATATGTGTGTAAAGGGAGAATAGTGTGTTTGGTTTGGTTTGGAACTAAAGGGAAGAAGCCTTAAACTTCCATTGTTGAGGCTAACCATGAGATGCTAGAAGTGGTGTTGGAACCCGGATATGTCGGAGGAGACCTGCAACATCAAGAATTTGGTTGTATCTCTTTCTGAGCTTTATATCAATACAACTATTGATTTATTTCCTGCATTGAGTGTCATATTACATTTGATGGCTTAAGATACCTTGAATTTTTAAGTAAATTGAATGCGATTGTATGTTATTATGTTTGTTGTTTTCTCTTGTGCATTTGTTTCAGGTATTTGAAGGAGAAGAACAAAAAGAGGATGGAGCAAAGGAGTGAGGTCATCATCAAGCAGACTAGCGTTCTAAGAGGTAGGCCCTCTTATTCGATTCCAATTTAAGGAAGTTTTCATTAGCTTGTTCTATTTCTAGCTAGACCCACTCCAGGGCTAGACAGATCACCTCTATCCATAGAGGAGATTTACCTACTCCAAAAATTGGCGACTCCACTGGGGATCCATCCCTCTCTTTTGAATGTTTTTCATTTCATGGTTTGTGTGAAATTTTGTTGTATCACCCTTTCCCTTTGGTTTTTTGTTCTTTGCCTCATTTACTAATTTGGTTCTGAAATTTAGAGTGACAAGTCTGGTTTTGAAATTTGAATTTTTTTCCTTGAAATCCTTGATCAGTGCATTTTATTGTCTGACAGTCGTGTCGACTAGTATGAATTTCTCTAAAATAGTCATGTTGTACCCCTTTGTGGCACTTGTTATCAGTTAGGCAATCACACTGATTCATGTGGGTGAAGATCATGGTTTCTCCTTAATCATAATTAGTGTGTCTTGCCCACATAATCTTTGCCTCATCCTATTTTGTCTTTGTTCTCCCTCGCTAGAAAGCTTCATTAGCTTGTGTGGTGTGCTTGTTTGGTTTGAGATTTCCTTACTTGATTTCTTGAGTCTTTGGATGGTTTGTGGTCCTAGGGCATTTAGGTCATTGTCCATTCAGCTGTTTGTGTGCTCACCAAGTCAAGTGGTTGGTTAACTGCTCCATGCATTTTGTGTTCTAGTTCTTTTTATTTCTTTGGTTTCAATTGAACAAGTTTGGAAAGTTTCATTTGCTCTTCTCTTGGTTGAACATATCTTTCTGATCATAGATTACAATTGCTTGTCTTGTTTCTATTGAGTCATTTCATGCTTGATTTGGAAAACAATTCTCTTTTCCATGCTTTGCATATGATTAATGTTCATTGTTTGAAAATTATTCATTGAAGTGTTTATATGAGAGATTCATTTTATCATTCCATTGAAAAATACATAATTCTAGTTTGTTGAATCAATATGTTGCATTAAATAGCATCATTGAAAGCTAGAATTGCATCATCATTTTTCATTCTAAAGGAAATGAAATTATTTTACCACTGAAAGGACTAGTTGAAGTGCATTTGATAGGAAGATAGGAAGTGGAAAGATTTTTTCGTTATTTTGTTTTCAAAAAGCGAAGTAGTGAAGAGTCATCTTGCTTTCAGTTGCTTGTTTGTTGCATTGATTATTTTCTCTACTCTTATTAATGTAAACATTCATTGAATTGAAATGGTTTTATCTCATTTAGTTGTATATAGGAGTTTTTCGAGTCACATCGATAGGGCCTAAAAACTGAGACATAATTTCAAGGTAAACTTTAAGATGTATTCAATTAACCTAAGGTGCATTTGAAACTTAACGCTCACATTTTAGAGGTCTAGGCTAGAGACATGTTCTGGCGTCTTTAAACCTAGCAGTTGTCATTCACTGCGGCTCTAAACAATGCTAGTACAGACTTGTGCTCCCCATACCGTCACATTTATAAAGGGAGACCCCACTAGGTTTGCAATCCTTTATCCACAGGAAGCTGAGTCTACCACCTTGTAAATGTGATACACCGAACATAACATTCCGGGAGATCACCTGCCTGTACTTCTCGGTTTACCAGGAGGTATTCTGCAGTTCATGTTTCCCTGGTAATCATTTTTCCAAGATTATCCTGAGCAGCCGTTTTGGTCCTTTTGACTCTCTAAATTTAAAAGATCATCAAGCACTTGTCTGTTTGAGCTCATTCAAACCAAGAGTGATAGAGTCATCTTTTCCTTTTTCTCAACTCTTAAGACATGAAAAGGCACTTGTCTGTTTCAACGTCTTAAATTTTTTTTGCCCACAATCACATCATATTCCTGATAGTCTTTTTCTAGACCACATCGTGAGTATACATTTAATACATTTTGAAGAAACCCTGAAATTGCCCTCTTCTCTCTTTTTGTTCGACACAAAGTCATCGTGGCAGAACCATCAGGTTCACATAGTTCCTCTTCCACTCCTACATCTAAAAGATCATTTGAAGAGCCTCATCCCGAATTCCCGCAGTCACTTAAGGATAAAGGTGTTGAACTTGGAATTATTCTGAGTATTCAACCATTTTCATCTCGTCCTCCCCCATCAGATACTGGGTCACCTTATGAATCTGGCCCAGAATCTCTGGATATTCCTATCCAGACTCCTGAGAGTCCACCGACCCCTGAAGGTCAATAAGGACTAGTTGTTTTCCCTCTGAATCCTTTGTTTGATCCTATTATGATATCACTACAACATCCGTACAGTTTGTACAATTAACAGGGTATTCCTTTGGAATTATCCCCATGAACATCTTCGGTTGTCCTTCGTCATTTGTTTCCACCCATGTAATCAGAAGGAAATATTCAAGTCTCCTCTCCAGGTCACTCGGAGGTTTCTGCTACACATACTCCTCACGTTGTTGATGAACAGGGATATAAATTCCCTCGTGAAGGTTTCACTTACATGGGAAGAATTCTGACCAGAATTTACCCTAAGAATAGCGAGCCTTCATTGCCACATGGTTATACCTCTCTGGCTCAGTTGGTGTTGGGCACTCCTAGTGCTTCGTCATTGTATTAAAACCCTATCTGGTCATCTGGCACTATGCCTACCTTAGGTCCGTTCATTCAGAACCTGACCTCTCAACAAAATGTGCATACTGCAATCACTTCAGTTCTGGTACAACCCACTATTCCGAATCCACTCATTTCGTCGTTTTAGTCGACTCTTCCGGTTCAACTGATGGTCTCGAGTCAAGTCTCTATAAGTTCTTCGAACCCTCCAGTAAGTGGACAGGTTGTACCAACGCCTCGGGGGGAAGATATGAATATCTCCATGGTGTCTGGTGCAACCAATGTGATTATCTCACAATCTCACATGGTTGGAATGAATCAGCCCTCTTACAGTGTTATTCTAAACCTTATTGGTCCTTATGGATTAAGTAATGTCCAATACCAGTAGCTAAACCCTCCTGGTCCATCTAGGTCAAGTAATGTCTTGTACTAGCAGCCAAATGTGGCTCAGGGTCCATTCCAACCTCCTTATGTTCCATATGGTTCATAAGCAATGGTAAATCCACCTTACATCCCTCAAGCTAGACCTTATGTTCAGCCTGGTCCATCCGTCGTGCCTAGTGGATATGGAAAGATCCAAGTATCCTTGCCGCAGCAAGGGAAACCCTTGCAGCAGCAAAGGAAACCTTCACAACTACAAGGGCCATATTTGCAGTAGCAAGGATAGTTACAACAATCACGGGGGAAACCCTTGCAACAGTTGCAGAAAAATTTGCAGCCGCAGACATAGTTTGTTCACCAAGCTTCCCAACCTATGCCTTTGCAAGGTCAACCTCTACAGCCGCAAGGACAACCTCTACACTAGCAAGGCTAGCCCTTACAGCGACATAGTCAACTCGGGTAGCAGCAACCCTTGTACTCATATCAACAGTGTTGGCTTGTTGGGGCCTGACCCAGGTTCAGAGTTAATTAGCCAAACAAATCTCGGTACGACTGCCCTTTCGGCAATAGTCCGTGGAGTGCGGACTAAGGTCTCACCCGAAGTAGTATGGGAGGGTGCTAGAACCAGGTTTCCACACCCTGGAGATGTCTAATGATTTTGACAAGTCCACTATTTGTTCCTTCATGCAGGTGGCTTCACGCACCTTTCGTTCCTTACAGCTTGATACCCTTCCTACGCGTAGTCCTAACCAGTGGTTGTGCTACGCTCTGCACTATTACCCGAGATATTATTTATCTTCAGTGTTATTTAAGCACCTTTCCTACTTAAATGTCTTAAGTTATACTTAACAATACAAAATATTAATACAGGTTCATGCAGTATAAACAGTATATTTGCAATTCATATCCAATCATGCATTAAACCAGGAAAAGATACATAGAATTATAGCCAAACTTCTCTTTATTGATTCTTCCAATGGTTATAGACTCAACCTGCCCTGCGCACTTAGTTGTAGGGGTCCGCGGACTCAGCTGCGGACTACTAGGCCTCTGCACACTTAGCTGCAAAGCGTTCTCCTACTCTACAACCCACAAACACACTTTACACTTTGACTCAATCACTTAGACTTCCTTGTTCCTCTCATCTCCATTATTAGTTTTCTTTTACACTTAGAGCCTCGCTCTATTTATATAATCCCACAGTCCGCGGACCATGGGTAGGTCCATCTAGCTGACATTACATTACAAAACTAGGGCGAACAACCCTATGAATCTCATACTTTTGCACCCCGTGCTCGCAATTCGTGGAGCTTTTACAACAATATTTGGTCAAAACTTGGGCTTTAAGCCCCAAAACATGCCTTGGGGGGATTCCATGACCAACAAGCCCCCAACACAAATATCGTGACTCACCCTCGATTCACTCTATCAGTGCGGAGATCTTTGCATGGAGTCCCTCCAACTATTCTCGAACTGCGGCAAGGTCAGCTTCACACTGAGCCGCTGCTTACTGGATTTGCTGCATACATTGTTCCAAGACTTCTGTGTCGGGAGTGCTTCTCTACATCAGAACGCCCATCCTCTGCATGTGTGCAAGCTTGCGTTCAATTTATGCTCTAATGGTGAAGGCCTCGTTGATCAAAGGCTAAACACGCACCTTCAAGACTGCTTCCTTGTGTCGTGCCGCATCCACCTACTCTTTCAGTGCTTTAGACTATTGCATCTGTGTGAGCCTTTGAGTGAGGGCCATTGTCTGTGTAGTTCCTTTGATGTTGTCGTACTGTTGTTGGAGTTCTCGCGCCTATGTCTCTAAGCGCTAGATGTTTGGGTCCTCCTGTAGATTTGTGAGGACCTCAAATGATTCTTCCAACATGCTGGTGCAGTCTCACACTGCACTGCCAATTTAATCCAGTCCCGTTGTGATAGCACTAGTGCATTGTTCTCTGACTTTCTGGGGGGGTGGATAGGTGTGCCTTCAACTGCAGCTCGGTGATTTGAAGGTTCAGCTCCAGCTAAACCTTTGTCATTTCTTCCCTCACCTCGCGTACCCCTGCTGCTAACCTGTGGATCCACGCCTCTGTTGGCATGTCTACTGGGATGGCCAACTCCAGGGCTCTTTGGCAAGCGTCGTCTATTACCTGTACCAGATGTTGATTTTGCGACACCACTTCGTTGCGCTGTAAGCTCAGTTGTTCCATAATAATTTTATGCTCACTAAGGACTTGTAGCACACGACTCTCCCTAGCGCGTAGCTCTACAGTTATCCCATCCTACAAAACATATAAGGTTTCTCATAGGAGTGCAGCCATATTGATACCAAGAACCTTAAATGCGCTCATTATAGGCCTGTTGGCCTCATTTGTTGTCACGAGTGCCCCTTTCGGCAGCACTATGGTATTTGTCATCCACGCGCACAACATCTATTCTACTACTATTGAGCCAACTGTGAGGTTGGTTGAAAAGGTGCCAACCTGAGGAGGATGCGCCTATAATTCCTGCAACTGCACTCTGAGGGTCCCCAACACAATCTGGTTCTCCTGCATGAAATCTTGGAGAGCCTCAGAGGTGACATCGTTCACTGTCTCGCTGATGTCGTGTAAATCACCCTCGGTTAGGGTGATGGGGTCAATAGACAACTTAGATGCCTTGACCTTCTTACGCAACCATGCCTTCTCTATTGGGTGTTGTCGCTTCAACTGCATTGATGCGGTTTGTGGGTCCTCACCTCCCTCTTCTGTCTCTGCTTCCTTTGCTTCCTACCCCTGCGAAGGCGTCATTTTGCCCTCACTCGCCTTCGCCGCTCCCTCCTGTGTTGCTGCTGCTACTACTAGTTCCTGCTAGAGTGTTGTCTATGTAGCATCCCATGCCACCCACACTTCTACTACCTCTGCTTCCTTCCATCGCTTTTTGGCCAACTATGCGATGCGTAGCTTGGCCTCGTCTTTCTTTCTTTGTGTCATTGACTTCTCAATATCTGTGATGTCTAGGGCACACCACTCTAGTGGCCATGCCTCCAGTACGTTAAAAATGACGTCGTTTGTGGCTATGAAGGTAGCTTTATCCACTGTTTGGTCGGGTCCTTGCGCACTCTGATATAAATGTTGTGGATTTCCTCTTTGAATTCCACAAAACTCTACAGGTTGTTGTAAACAGTGGGCGACAACCACAGCTTATGGTTGATCCCCATTCTAAGGTTCATCGCCATGAACACCCAGAATATTTTACTATCGCAGATCCTCTTGGCATCCTTTGTGGCCATGAGTGAAGCATACTTTGCGGCCTCTAGCAGGTCCCTATCAATTATGGGGAATTGACTATCCTCTAGTAATTCCCCTGCCATGAGCACTATAGATAGTAGAAGCCATGCATAGTGGAACTTTTTGCCCTATTCTTGAGCTTCATAGAAATTCTCTAAAAATTCCTTCTAGAGGAACTTGGCCCAGTTAAACTGGACCACCTCTGCGCACTACTCAGCCAGTGCTACCACCGACGTGGGTACTTCGTCCGCATTGCACTTGTGCAAAACCTTTCCTTCCAGGATTTGGCTCGCCACACGTACTACTTTGTCCTTGATGGTATAGATGGCATAGCCCCTTTTCTTCTTTTCAAGCTTGTAATTTTTCTTTATAGCCTCTGCGATGGCCAAGTCACTACTCTTCCCCTCTGAGATGTCCATGGGGTCCTCTCCTTTGCATGGAAGCTGGGAGATGCGGTGAATCAAGTCTACAGTGATGGGGATGGGCTCTTCCAGCCACAAACACCCATCATGCACTAGGCAGAGCACCTGCCCAATGACAAAAATGCTTACTGGGGTGCGGTGGAAATGTGGCACCTAGAGCAGGTTGAGTATCCCAGCCTTTTCCACTCCACACAACCACTTTCGTGGCTCTTATTCTATAACCCCTTCCTTGGTGTTCTATTTCGGATTCATGAGGTGCCTCATCTCAAGGTGGGGTAGCTTCTTGTGGTCACTGAGGTCCCAATCTTTGAATTTTAGGCTCAGCACTCATCCCATGTGTGTGCCTTTGAACATAATGTTGTCTAGGAAGAGCAGGGTCTGGAGTGAGCTCCTGGTCTCTTCCAAGTCCTTAGGTACTTTAGCCTTCCCTTTTCATGGGGGGACATAGGTGGGAAACTTTGTTAGGGGGTGCGCAAGCTGAATTTCCTCCTCCATGCCTTCATCCTCATCTTTTGTGATGATTAGGTTCTCTAGGTTTTCCTCTTCTTCATCGATCTCTATGGTAACAACTTTCCCCTTCTCCTCCAGTGACAGCTTGGTGCACAGTGGGTTCTGCGGGGACACACGTATGGGAACCATCGCTTGTTTGTCCTTATTGGGTCTTGGCGTGCGCGGTGATTTGGGATTTCTGCCACAATTCTGACACCTTCCAGAAAATTCCCCACACTCAGGGCCTGTGCAGCCTCCTCAATGGTCATTTCGGTTATCTCCATAACATCCTCGGTTGTTTCCATCATATTTGTCCAGAAATCTAGCACTCATGAACTCAGGGGCTCAATCAATGCTCGGCACACAACAATCAGGGCTCTGCTCAATAGCTCAATTCATAAATGACCAAGTGTTATTTGTTGGGTAGCCCTTTGTATTTTATAGTGCTTTTTGAATTTGAATTCAACCATTCCCCCCAAATCTAGTTCATTAATCCTCCCTTGGCGGCAAATTTTCCCAAATCTTACCCATAAATCACATCTTAAATTCTTGTCACCCGCTCCATTTGGCCTCAAATTGAGCATCCCATCATGAATAGTGACTTCAACGATCACTTTCTGGCCAACCCGCATGGCAGCGCTGCCCCCTGTGCGCGGTCATGGACCTTGTGACTTTTTGTTTCTGCACACAAATCCAACATCACATAGCTCCTAGGCAGAGTAATTTATAGTCCCATGCTTCCTTTCAACTACTTGGAGCGATAAGACTATTCTTCCTTCGGCTAGTCAGGTGGTCGCACCACTCATGGAAAGTTTCATCCTGTCACCCATCATGTTTCCTAGAGAATACGAACCTTTTATTGTTACGGTCAGCATCGTGTGCTTTACCATTTGCAACGCGCTACCCTGGTCAATTTGCTTAGTAGCGTGTTGTCTAAGCCAAGGCATTAGACTGATCAATTCGTGGTGATAGGTCTTAAACATGTTATTATGATCGTATGCATCCTACCTTATCATTTTGGTCCTTTTGCCGAGAAAATATTCCTTTATCTTGTCTTCCAGCTTCTTAACTTCCGCGTCCACCATAGCGCTTTTCTTCCTTAATTGTACCCTTTCTTCTTCAAGTTCTTGGAGTCTAAAATTTCCTTGTTGGATTTCTGCTTCCAAGGTTCTGTGAACCATCGTATTAGTGCTATCATGCACATTCTAAGTTCTCCAAGTACTATAGGTCTTATTGTGCTTGCTTCATACTCTAGCCTTGGTGGTGCTTACGTGGTCAAGTTTTTGCATGCGATCCTATAAGCCCAGAGAACCACTAGTACGCACAGGTTCCAGTTAGTCAGCTTCACATTGTGGACCTTGTTCAGTGCTTTGTGTACTATGTTAATAGCTTTTACGTGGATACTCTTCTACGCACTTGGCCTTTCCATACTTCGTGGTCCCAATAGAAGGGGTTGTTCGTGCGACTTCCTTACCCGCACTTGCTTATTGATCGTGTGTCCTACTGTGAGGACGGTGTGCATTCATGCAGGTTTTGCACCATATGCCTATATCCACCTGGCTAGGTGGGTGTGTGGGCCAGTTTGTCTGTCATACTTGTCTTTCAATCGCATCTGAGGCTTCCCAAATCGCATGTGCATCATCCTTCAATAGTTGCGCAAGTCCTCAAAACTCTTCCAGTGCGTACCCCACCACCTTGCGAGCGTAGTGCACAGTACTCATTTCAAAGCGTTGAAACATTGTTGTTCCGACACTTCTCTTTCAAATTCGTTCAGGAACTCCTCCACTTCACCTAACCCATTGTACGTAGGTAGATTCCTTACCTCTATTGCCACACAGCACAGGGACCTTGTCATCATGTTACAGTTGAGCGTGGTTACCTTGTGTAACTGGTTCTGCCATTGCTTTATCTCCTCATCAGAATATGATGTGCATGAGCTTTCACGCTCCCAAGAGATTTGGCCATTCATGGTTGGATTTACCCAATATTGCTCTCGTGTGGTTATTTTGTAGATGCAGTCCAGGTCTTCGTAGTTGTCCTAGTCACGCATTGGCTTTGTGTAGCGTGATCCTTCTGCAGGGTCTAAAGGTACCACTACGCGTAGTGACATTTTCTCAAAGATCATCTTATGCTTCTTTATATTTATTACTCCATTCATGTCAATGACCCAATCTATTCCCAATAGCATAGGGTAAGGAGTGTTGTCATCAACAATCTCTATCACTTTGAAATCTGCTAGCATGCTTGCTCCTTCAATGTCTACTATGATTCCCTACAATCTCCCCATATGTAGGATCTTTTGCTAGTTCGACATTCGCAGTTGGATAGGAGACCATTGCAACACAGGCTTGCCCATGCGCTCCCATGTCTGCTTTGGCAGGACGTTCGTGTCCAATCTTAGATCTAGAATCACTTGGTCCATCTCGTATTCCTTGATCTGCATGGTCAATCTCATCTCCCTTCCTATTCTCATCGTGTGCTTCCCAAACTTCCAAACTACGTGCGGTTCTCTTGGCACTGTCCCAGCGCATATAGTTATGAGTTCTTGCAGCCCCTTTACAGCCATGCTGTCACGCAGCAGCTTCATGCATGTCTCCAAGAATGTAATGAGCATCGATGGGTCCATTTCCATCTCCAGTCTGTCTTTACTTCCTAAAGTGGAGGCATCAGTGAAGCTCCTCTTAGCTTCCATGAAGGTCTCCTTAGCGTGCTCCAAATCAAATTTTGGTTCCTTCGTTGAGGCCTTGCAAACCCAGGTGCTTTCTTCAGGCTGCTTGCCTTTGTCATCCCTTGTTGTAATACCACTCTGAAGCACAATATTTACATTATGATCTTCCTCATGCGGCTCAAACCTCATCATTTATAGGTTCTGAGTCGGGGGAGGTTGGAGTGCTCCTTTATCGCGCAACCTTACTATTAGCATTAGAGAGTCCTATGTCTCATGATCAAACAACAGACAATACAAGCATGATGGTCGCGTTGGGTTTGTACAATCATGGGCATAATGTCCTGGCCCCCCACAATTGTAACATATCAGTTGTCCGCGACCTCTTCCTGATCCCATTCCACCTCGGCCTCGTCTACGCCCCTGAAATCTGGTTCACGCCATCCCTGCATTCTGGTCAAGGGGATTTGTTTCGGCTTGAACTCTATAGGTAGGAGTCTAATCCATCATCAGCTCATAACTTCTAAAGGTGCGCTCATCATGGCCTGCTGATCTATAGAAATTATAGAACAACTTTTGTGAATTCTGTGTATACTTCTGTAATAGATGGTAGTTATTTGTAGCATGCTTTCCTCCTATCTGAAAAATCGCACACCATAATGCAGGTGCCACACTTGGTCCTTCTTGTGCCTCTGGTCTTGGTGGCATTAGGCCTCCTCCCACAAGGTAATTCGCGAACACCAGGCAGTGGTCCTTGTTGTGCCCCTGGCCATTGCATTTTACACACCATACCTCATCGCGCATCGCTGGGTGGGTTGTCTTGTCTTGTTTCAAACTCTGCATCTCCATGCACAAGTTTTTCAGTTGTGAGTGAATCTCCTGAACTCCTCGGTTAGGATCTTGTATTGGAGTCTTGTACAATCTCATTGCAGCCTCCAAAGCCTCCGCCTGAGTGGTTAGTCTTTGTTGCACCAGTGTGTTCCGTAGATGCGGCATTAATGATGCTACAAACCATTCGCGTTGTTACCCATCTGTTAATGTCATGTTTGCTTCATGAATTGTGCACTTCAGTCTTTGATCCAACTCCCACAAGGTTTTGCCTGGCAGCATTGTGATTTCCTTGAATCCGATGATCGACTGTGCCTCCGATTTTGGCCTGCTAAATTCCTTGTTTAGAGTAACCTGGATATCCGATATCCCCGCATTCGGAATGTCATTGGAATGCTTAATGTTCCAAGTCAGTGTGTGATCCTGCAGAGCATTGTCCAACTTTTCCTTCTTTATGATGTCATCCATGATACCCTGTGCTTCCCATACAGCTTTTATCACGAACCCAAATTGGTCTAAATCTTCATTCCCTACTCCCTTGAACACTGGTAGCTTTATTGCGCTAGCCATACTGCTTCGCGGCAGTGGCGAAGGAGGGATGAGTGAAGTCAGGGGTGAATATGGTGAAACAGGTGGTGGTGTGGGTGGGGATGGTATGCGTGGAATTCTTTGTCTTATCAGGTTGATCGCACTTCTTGGTGAAACCTTCGCGAGCTCTTCTTTGCCTCCTCGTGGAGGTGAAATTAAGGGGCTAGTCTCTATTTCCATGCTAAATTCGTTTCTGTAGATTCTCCCACTTCACGTAGCCCCAAACACCAATTTCTTTGCATAACCCACTTTTCACACAGTAGCATTTTAATCCAAGTGTTCAAATATTTAACGTACTTACCTCGCGGTCCCTTGAGGAAGCGTCATTCTGCCTCACTATAGCTGACTGGAGTATTTACCGTGAATTCAAAGATGAATCCTCCTATGATTCAATTGAGCCAGTGATCGACGACATGTGCAATCTTATCTTCTGATGCTTCCAGTCTGCACACCAATTCTAGAGTCCACACAATAGGTTTGTTGAGTTTACACCTTCCTTAGCTTTCTACTACCTTCACGATCCACTTGTACAACTCAGTAGGGAAGGATGCAAAGAAAATTTTGTGGATCTCCATATACAAGTAGCAATCTAACCACTCTTCCTTTGATAGTCACAGATTCCTATTTTCTTGCACCGTGAACTCATGAATCCTTCTGCCCAACCAATCTTAAATTACTTTCTTTGTCAGATTCCAATGATACGACATCAGAAATCTCTATGCAGATCCTAGTCCCAGCAACAGAACCATTCGTTGGCTTGTTGGGGCCTGACCCAGGTTCAAAGTTAATTAGCCAAACAAATCCCGGTACTACTAGCCCATTCAGCAACAGTCCGTAGAGAATGGACTAAGGTCTCACTCGAAGTAGTATGGGAGGGTGTTAGAACTAGGTTTCCACACCCTGGAGATGTCTGATGATTTCGATTGGTCTACTATTTGTTCCTTCGTGCAGGTGGCTTCACGCACCTTCCGTTCCTCACGGCTTGATACCCTGCCTTCGCGTAGTCCTAACCAGGGGCTATGCCACACTCTGCGCTATTACCCGAGATCTTATTTATATTCAGTATTATTTAAGCACCTTTCCTACATAAATGTCTTTAGTTATACTTAACAATACAAAACATTCATATAGGTTCACACAGTAAATAAACAATATATTTGCAAATCATATCCAATCATGCATTAAACCAGGAAAAGATACACAAAATTATAGCAAAACTTCTCTTTATTGATTCTTCCAATGATTACAAACTTGACCTACCTTGTGCACTCAGCTACAAGGGTCCGTGCACTCAACTACGGACTACTAGGCCTCTGCACACTCAGTTGTAGAGCCTTCTCCTACTCTATGATCCACAAACACACTTTACACTTCGATTCAATCACTTAGACTTCCTTGTTCCTCTCATCTCTGTTATTAGTTTTCTTTTACACTTAGAGCCTCACTCTATTTATACAATCCCATGGTCCACAGCCCATGGGTAGGTCTATCCAACCAACATTATATTACAAAACTAGGGTGGACAACCCTATGACCCTATCATACTTTCGCGCCTCGCGCCCGCAATTCGCGGAGCTTTTACAACAAGATTCGGTCAAAACTTGGGCTTTAAGCCCCAAAATGTGCCTTGGAGGGATTCCATGCCCAACAAACAAAGTTAACCTTTACAAGGCCAAGGTCAAGTCCTACAGCAACAAGCTCAAAATCATTATGTCCAAGGGTGGCAAGTTCAAAACCCTTATTTCTAGGGGTAGAAGGTGCAAAATCCATATGTCCAAAGCCAATAGGCTCAACAAAATTTTAACACGTATGTTGCTTATTAGTAGCCTATGGTAAAACAATATCAAGGCGACCCAAGTTAGAATCCTCCCTACAGGCAAGGTAACCTATAGTGGGGGCAAAATCAAATGCCATATGGAAAAAATCCTCCATTATGGGGACAAAATCCTTACCAACAAGGATGGGTCCTATAGTCCAGGCCTGCTCAGAGGCCCCAAATTCCTTTTAGTATGTAATTTCCATTCTTGGCCACATTGGATCTGCTAGATGTTTCTAGACTCATGAATGATCCCATTCTTCATTCGCCATACTGGCCTCCATTCTCGTCCAAGATTCTGAGCGATTGTCTAGCGTTTGAGGGAAAAGCAAAGGAGGATCCACAAGTCCACGTGATGACATGTCACCTCTAGTGCCCCTCTAATTTGTCTGTTGATGATTATGTTCATCTTTGACTTTTTCAATGAACTCTCACAGGTGCTGCAGCCAAGTGGTACATTGAATTACCTCAAGGTACCTACAATGACTTTAACACTCTTGCTATGGCTTTCCTTACACATTTTCATCTGCCAGTTCGTTATGAAACTGGCACCCATCTTCTTACGTCCCTTAAGCAAGACAATGTAACCCATATCTCAGATCACATCCATGAGAGGCATCGGCGTTGCCTGATCAAGTTTGAAATTATTGATCAGTTGTTGGCCGAATGGTTTACCAAGTCATTCATCAGCAAAATTGCTGACGACATAGCTATGGGTGGTTGTGTCACTGATTGCTTGTGCCCAGTATTTATACCTTGTCTACTCGCAATCTGGCATGTTATATGATATGTTACCTGATGCTCCAAGACCATCATCCGATATAACAGCATTGAAGTCTCCGACTACCCCACATGTTGATGGGGTGATTGGTTTTGTGTCTCAGACCCCTGCAAAATCTTCTTCCAAGAAAAAGGTGGTCTCAAACACTGGTTCCAAATATCCCTCTCGAAATTCACCTGGTCCTGGTAAAACCTTTGAGGTTCACGCTGTCCATTCTACCGCAGTGGATAAATACTCTAAAGGTAAAAAGAAGGGAAAAGGCAAGCCCAAAGCTGATGCCCCAAAACAGGGCCCTCCTAAGTTGTATGCTGGTGATGCTTCTCAAAGGAAGCCCAAGTATCCATGCCTCATTTGTGAGGAGGATCACTATACTAAAGATTGTCCCTAACATTCTGAGGTTAGTCATTTGCTCAAAGGGAGCCCCGTTTTCCTGAAAGAACCCTTTCCGTCCCAGCAGACTATTGCACTAAAAATTTTCACCTTGACATTCTTCTATTTGTGTGAGTTCATTACCACTCATACTTTCCCCCTCCGCAGGACTGAAGCATTAGTTCCTCATATCAAGCCTTGAAAGTAAGAGAAAAGCCCTCAAAGTCTTTAAATCTATGGTTCCACACTTTATCTTTGTATTACCTGTAGTTCCGCCCCTAATGGTCAAGTCTCCTGCACACCTAACCGCCCTATCTCTGTGTTAAAGGTGCAGACCCCTGTAAAAGTTTAAAAGGCACGAGTATATTCTGAAAATCTCACTTTCAGTCATTTCTAGAAGCTTCTGGAAGGAATCTTGTGGTGGCAAGTTCGCTCTCTTAAGGTTCATACATCCAATACCCTAAGGAGCTAACCCCTTGATGTGAGGAGTTTATCCCTTTGAAGGAGGATTCTATCCCTTCATAGGTGGACCTATAACCTCTTCCTCTACACTATAAAAAGAAGCATTGGGTTGGTTACTTAGAGGTTAGAAGTTGAATATTTTTGAGGTGAAATGTTGTTGGAACTTAGTCTTCTTTAGTTGAGTTTTTATGAGGACATATTACATACCTTTAAGATCTCATTTGGAGGAGTGCAAGGCTTGTCAAAGTAAAGGAAATTCTTGTTTTGGACCCCAAGAAGAGCTTGTTCAACATCAAGGCTGAAAAGGTTGTAAGGTTCTTCTACTTCAAACTTAATACAAATATTTATTTTTTTTCTCAATAAGCTATTGATTCATGGTTTATTTTATGGATTCCATGATCACCATAATAGGCATGATTTATAATATTTGCTATGCAAGTGCTATTTAATGTTTTCTTGTTTGTGATTGCAGGTCCTCAAGGGTAACTCTTTCAAATGATGGAAGGATGACTACTACGAACAAGCACTGGATCTAAGGTAGGATCTTAACACCTTTGTAGAATTTACTTATAAATCGCATATGTCTAGAGAAAGATAGGTTTGTTTGTCTATTTGTTGCTAGACTATCTTCTGATACTAGGGAGATCAGCCTTGTCTGCAAGATCGATTTATCTGGCCAAAAATTTGGCAACTCCACTGGGGAAAGTTTTTAATTTTTGGTTTTCCTTTGTTTTGACTTGAGAAAATTGTTTTTGCTTCTATTTTTTTATTGATGTATACTGGCATGGATAGTTTTTAGAATCTGGATTATTTTTTGTTTTTTTCGAAGTTTTCAGGGGACCGCACTTTCTCTTTATAAACAGTGTATGCATCACCGAACTTTTTCTTTAGTAAACAGAGTGGAACCGCACCTATTTCTTCTAGAGCCTACGGACCCTATTAAAGTTTTGCGAAAAATTTAAGATATCTTCTTCCAGTTAAGTTTAGGTCTCATTTAGGACTTTTAGTGTCTACCCAGATCTGTATTTTTCCTATCAAAAATCTCTTGTGAGTGAGTTCCGATGGTATTTTTGTTTTAGATGATTTTCTAGAAGTTTTGCATGCCTGGAGTGGTTTTCACTTGGTCTCTATAGTGACTCAAAGATCAAAAGCTTGAGAAACCTTAGATCACCCTAGTGTATTTTCGTCTTCTTGATGAGTCTAACTTGGTTGTGAAATCTACCCTTTTTGAGAAATAGATTTAGTTTTCTCGTTGCAAATATTTTAACAAACTTTGCTATAAGTTTCGAATTTAATTTTTAGAAAAGAAAACATATCTGGATGTTTTTTGATTGGTTTGTTATTCTGAACAAATGAATCCTTAGTTTACTGAACAACTAAGCAAAACGTCCTCAAAAAGAATTGAAGCTTTTATTTAATTAGATTTTTAAAGTTTGTAGATCTCAAAATTAGTTTTTGTAGTTTTGAGTGTTTTTCTAGAACTTGTAGATCTCTTTTGAAGCAAATTTTTTTTTGTAGTTTCGAGTTTTGAAAAGGGAAAGGGATTTATTGTGAGAAATAATTATTAGTCTCATTTTGAGTTCTTATTAAAAAAGACAAAAAGATTTTCTTTCCATTTCCATGTTGAAAGAAAGAATTGTTTCTTAAAGAATTGCATTCTTGAACTCTTTCTTTTAGCTAGAATTTCATTGAAGGAAAAACAAATTGCTTATCATTTTAGGTGCATTTTTTCTAGTGTTTTTGGAGTCAAGTCTTCACACCATCAAAGTTTCATTTCCATACCTATTGACTTAAAGAACAACCCATAAAAGCAACGCTTAATTAAAATTGATTTAGTAATCTTTTCTATTTCTAGGGCTCTTATCACTAATATAGCTTAGGCTAGTATCTTGGAGTAGGGAGTAATTAACTCTCCAAGATAGTTAAAACAAACAAGTAGATACATCTTGCTGTAGGAAATAAATCCAATTGTAATTGATACATTCTGGGAAGCTTCTCTTAACAGAGTCAATCATGAGATCATGTCTGAACCTTTGAGACAATCAATTTTGTTTCATTGGGAAAGATAGAAGATTTGCACATATTATAAACAGTAAACTTCGGATTAACCATTGTCGAGGAGCCTGGGGTCACTTGCTGGTAAACCTCAGATTGACCATATCAGGGAGCCTTCAATGAGATCGAGCTTTGTTACTCTATCCTTGCTCGTAGATCGTATCGTAGACTATTCCACCAATTGTATTTGTTGTTGTTGGTAACCTTAGTGTCCATAAACTGAAGATTATTTCCTAAGGTGACGGTGAAGGAAGGATCTCATTGTACCTGGAGTAGACATCGACTAGACTCACTTGGACTCTTTGGGGGGTTCTCGTCACTCGAGATGGTTTTTTGAAGAAACTTGTGCCAGTCTCTTTCATTAAGCAGGTTGTTGGGGTAACTGTTCCAACCGCCCTTTCTGTATTAAACTTCTACTAAGTTGTATTTCATCACCAACTAGTTTTTTAGTACAGGAAGTTACTATTTGTGTGTGGTTTAAACTCTTAGATTTTTTAGGCATGTGATTCAGTTGTTTGTTTCTTTAGAGACTTTATGTGGTTTTATTGAAATTTTCTTTGTTTGCGTGTGATTAATGAATATTTAATCGTGGCCGAATTACAGAGACAATCTCGTAGACTTCAGGGGAAACATCCTGAGTATACACCAAGCCAGCTTGAAGGGCTACGAGCTCTTGTATCACCTAGTGACAGTAGAGTTGGATCACCAGAAGCCGGAGAGTCATCTTTAATTGTTCATCCTGATTATCAAATACAAACAACAGAGTATATTCAAGAGCCAATTTCATTTTCCGAAGTTACTGGTAGCATTTCTCCTTCCAGTGAATTAGCTGAAGAACCTGAAATTTTTGAGCCTGACACTGAACCTGCTGCTACTTCAACTTTAGGATTTGCTTCTCCAACTTCTAGTGGTCCTGGTTCACCTAGGGTAGGAAATATCATTACTCAAAATCTTCCTTCTGGCCTCATTTCTATTGAAGAACTTGTCAATCTAGAAAAAGACGTAACTCTTCCCGAAAACCAACAGACTTTAAATCTTAGGGAGTGTGAATCAATATTCTATAGTCCTTTTAGGAGTGACGCTTGGTATGTATCATTGACAAAATTTTTCAAAAACCTAGGTCTTAGTTTTTCACCACCTCGAATTCCTTTTCATCCTACACCAAGAGGCTATTATCCTTCATCGATCATGTCAAGATAGTCATCAATGTTTTCCCAATCACCGAAAACATTTTTATATGGTGGTCCTTCTATTCCTTCGGGGTACCAGTCACTCACTGGCACTTTTTTAGGAGCATCTCCTCCACCGACTGAACATGAGTTATCAATTCGAAGTAATGGAACTCAAGCGTTGAACGTAGAACAAATCCTTATGATGTCTGGTAGTATTCCAAATCCTCAACCTCAAGGTAGTCAGTTACTGCCTGGGGGGCAACCCCAAGGTAGTTAGTTACCGCCTGGGGGGCAACCTCAAGGTTGTCAATTACCGCCTGGGGGGAAACCTCAAGGTAGGCAGTTACTACCTATGGGGCAACCTCAAGGACAATACATACCTTCGGGATAGTACATACCTCAAGGTCAACCCTAGACTCAGTACATACCTCAAGTTCAACCCCAGTTTCAGTACATACCTCAAGGTCAACCCCAGTTTCAGTATGTGCCTCAGGGTTATCAACCTCAAGGTCAATACCCAACTCAAGGTTTCCAACCGCCTTCTGGTCAACCATTTTTACAAGGAGCTGGAAATGTACCGCTTAATTATTAGCCCTACGTTCAACTAGGTTATGGTCCTCCATATGCACAACCTTTTATGGGTCCATACCCCGGAATGAATATGGTGTGGGATCCGTCTCAAACTCAACAGACTATGCAACCTAATGTGCAGTTATCTAATCAACCTAGACAACCTTTGGTTTCTGGTCCAACCTAGCAACCTGTCCAACCTACTGTTCAAACCCCTGCACCTGGTTTAGTTTAGCAGCCTGGGCCTAGCTCACCTCAGACTCCGCCTCAAACTACTGCAGCTTTTGTTCAACCTACCACACCTGTTTCTGGAGTATCTGTAGCTCCGATTTCAACTATCCATGCATCAGTGCAAACTCCTCAAGTCTCTGTGCCACGGTCAGGACCTATAGTTCAGACTTCGGTCCAGATGCCTGCAGGACAAGCTGGTCCAAGTACGATTGTCACAAGTCAACCACAATTCACTTATCAACTGTACCAGGGACAGTATCAATTTGGTCCTACTGTACAAAACCCATTTTATCAGCATCAACTGTATCCTGGCTATACTTATCAACAGCCTCAACAACCCCAGTTTGGTCTGGTTAATCCTGGTTTCCTAGGAGGTTATAACATTCCTAATGCAAATCTAATTCTAGGTTATCCTGTATATCCTCTTCCTATAGCTAGTCTCATTACTCAAAGTTTTTGCGAACCTAACCATCAGTTACCATTTATTGCAACTTTGGATTTACCTAATTTGTCATGCCTTACGAACGATCTGATTTACTATCTTCCGTATTGGCCACCAATGCCTAGTAAGTTGCCTAGTGATATCCCGAAATTCGAGGGTAAGTCAAGATAGGATCCGTCAAACCACGTTATGACTTATCACCTCTAGTGTGCATCTAATTCAATCATTGATGACTCAATTCGATTGCATCTTTTTCAACGAACTCTTATTGGTCTTGTTGCCAAATGGTACATTGAGTTACCACGAGCCTATTTTTATAATTTCAATCAGTTAGCCACTTCTTTCTTAACTCATTTTCAGTTGCTTGTCAGATACGACAATGGCACGGAACGGTTAACTTCACTAAAACAATCCACATCCACATATATTTCTGATCATATTCATGAATGGCGACGTTGAAGGCATTTAGTGAAAGTTTTCATTCCGGCTCAAATTTTAGCGGAATGGTTCATTAAATCATTGTTACCCAAAATCACTGAAGATGTGACTAAGGGAGGAGTTGTCATTGAAGAGAAATTCATTGCTCAGGCTTAGTACCTTGACCTTGTCTATACGCAGTCAAGTACTTTACATGAAAAAATCCCTAATCTTCCAAAACACGGTCAAATAACAGCAGCTCCTTCAGGGTCTCAGGCCACTGATGGTATGATTGGTTCAGTTAGTACTAAAAGTAAGAAGAAATCTTCAAATAATTCTTCTCCTATAATAACTTTACCTGATTCCCTAAGAGGAGATTCTTCCGCTGAAATTTCTGCCGACATTCATGTCGTAGAATCATCTACAACCAAATCAAAATCCAGTAGTAAAAAGAAGGGGAAGAAGAAAAACAAACAAAATTCAAAAGATAAAACAGATAAAATTGAATCTACTGACGAAAAATTTAAACCTCGCTATCCTTGTTTCATTTGTGACGAGGATCATTTTACCAAAGAATGTCCACATCGAGTAGAGGTTTCAAAATTCGTTAAAGGTTCTCAAACTCCTGCTGTCTTGAAGGATCCTTTTCCCACTCAAGATAGTAAGATGATTGGTTCTTCCTTGGATGCCTCAGAAGAACCCATTATGATGATGTCCCATGTTAGGATTGTGACGTGATCGCAAGATTATGATAGTAAAAATCCTAATGGTGGTAAAGAAGCAGAATCTTCTAATTCAAACACATCAACTACACCTCCGCCTGGTTTTGATCCGCTACAGATCGAGAAACCCAACCCTCACTTAGTAATCAAACCGCCTGCTAAAGGTATACTTCGGAAATCAGCTTTCAATCCACATGCGAGAGCTGCTTAGAATTATAACATTGTTGAAGACTTAGCTAATTCCCCTTCAACAATGTCAACTTTGGAAGTGTTGCAATTGTGCCCAGCACAACGTAAATTATTGTTGTCTGCTATAGGAGTTGTCGACATTCAGGATTCGAACCTAATAATCTTTGATTTAGAGAATAGTACACCCTGCCTACCTCATCAAATGGCTTTCAAGATTCCAGTTTTAGTCAAAAACAGACCTTGCTTTCGGACTGTGGTTGACGAAGGGGCTTCTACATGTATTATGTCGATCCAGTGTTGGAAATAACTTGGTTCTCCCACACTCAATCAGTCTCCAACAATTCTAAAGGATTTTGATGGCCGAGGGTTCCATCCTTTTGGTATTTTGTAGGATTCACCTATAGGGGTCGAAGGCAAAACCATAAATCTAGATGTGGAAGTGGTTGATGCCCCTCTAGATAACAACCTTCTCCTGGGTCGCAGTTGGTCTTATGCTATGACTGCTATTATTTCATCGGTCTTTCGGCTTATCAAGTTTCCTCATAACGAAAAGATCATTACAATAGACCAGCTGACTTATTTCTCATCCAACCCAACCTCTACAAATAGCATTCAGCACATCAGTAAAATGACTATCCCTTACAAGGATGTTGGCATAGGTTTGATTAACGATTCTGGTTTACGGGGAACTTTTTCCTTCCCTCCTCCTGACATATTGCCTTCTATTGTAGCTATTCATATGATTTCATCAAAAACAATTGTTTTTGATGATCCTTGGATCGTACCTTCTGATTCTGAGGTGGATTCATTTGATGGCGCGATGCCTTTGAGTCCCCTTGAAATTGCATATCAGGCTGTACAGTCGTTTTCTAATTCTTGTTCAACCGAAATTGATCCAATGAATGTGGTCCATGGGGAATCACTTTCGGTATCAACCTCAGCTTCAACAACACTTTTTGGTCCTGTTCATACTAATGAGAAGATTCGTGAACTTTTGTCTGTTGATGATCTACCATGGGAAGATCTTCATCACCAATCTTCGTTTTTACCTAAGCTTGATCATTTTGAAAATGATTTTTCTTCTATTTTTACCACTGACTATGTCAAAGAACCACAGAATCCATTGCAACATTCTGATCTTAGTTAAATTTGGGAAATATCTCTCGAACGGTTCCTATTCACATTTCAGTTAAGCCAGGAATTATTGAAAATGTTCATATAGGTGCTTCCTGTACGGACGATGAAATCCAAACTTATAAAGCCCTATTTCAAGAATTTCATGATGTGTTTGCTCCTCTCCACCCTATAATTGTTGTCAATCCTTTCACAAAGTGGGGTGTTGACTTTATTACATGTAATCCTCACTCAGCCGAGGGGCATGCATATATTATCCTAGTAGTAGATTATTTTACTAAGTGGGCCAAGGCGATGCCTACATTTTCGATAGATGGCAAGACTACTGCAACTTTTGTATTCAATCATATAATTGCTAGATTTGGTGTCCCTCAAGCTATTATTACTGATCATGGAAGTCACTTTTGAAATATCATGATGACTGAACTGACAGATCAACTTGGCCTGCGTGACGATAGTTCTACTTCATATTACCCACAGGCTAATGGCCTGGTTGAAGCTATCAATAAAGTTTTAGTCACTAAGATCCAACGAATCATTGGAATCCATAAGTCAAATTGGCATACCATGCTATTTTCAACACTTTGGGCACATCGGACCTCAGTAAAAACATCAACTAGTTTCACTCCTTTTCAACTGGTCTACGGTTTGGAAGCAGTGCTACCAATTAAATGCAAAATTCTGTCATTACAATTAGCCATAGAATTACTCCCAGCTACTTCTGAACAGGAGAAACATTTTTTGTACTTAGCTCAGCTAGATGAGAATCGATGCACTACTGCAATAGCAAACGAGACTCATGCGAAACGAGTGAAATCTCAGTACGATAGAAATGTTACACCTCGTAATTTTTCAGAAGGAGACCTAGTTTTACTATATGATCAAGCGAACAATAAGCTAGGGGCTGGAAAATTTGTACCTATGTGGTATGGTCCTTACATTGTTAAGCGAAAGCTGACAAAAGGGGCCTATGAATTGATAGATTTTGACGATGTCTCTTTGGGTAAACCCAGAAATGGACTTTATCTGAAGAGATATTATGCTTAAACTCTGTGTGGTGATTTTTTGTTTGATTAGTTTCTTTACAGCTGGTGTGTTTTAGATTAGAAAAGTGTGCCTAGTTTAGAGAGTGCTCTTATCGCTATTCTTGCTTCTCTTGATTTTACTCTTGATATTGCAGATGTTGACGTCTCTTCAAACATACATTGGTTTTGGTGATGGTGCTTGTCGTAGTACATGGAACATTTCTTCCGCAGCTTGGTTTGTCTATTCACCCTCTGATGAGTTAGTGTCTATGCATGGGGAAAGCCTTGGTCAAACAACGAATAACATTGTAAAGTATAGTGCAGTGATTGAGTTATTATCTGAATCCATCTCATTTGGGATTCAGAGTTTGATTGATAGGTTGGATTCTAAACTTGTTTTATTACAACTTAACAAGGTTTATGCCATTAGATATCCAGTGTTATTAAGGTTATTTTTGAGAGTTCGTCTCTTGGAATGTGAATTTGATTACATTGAATATCAACATATTCCAAGATATTTAAATACATTAGTAGATGTAGTTGCTTCTCGTATGATAAATAGACATTTGCAATAATCAAAACAGTAAATTTAATAACATTCGATAACATGTTACACAAGATAGCCGGTAATAGTGATATATCATAGCATAGAAGTGTGTTTCAAAATATACATCGTCTTCGATCATAGGTTGAAAAACACCTTATGACCAGCAAAAATGATAATCCAAAAAGACAAAAAATGTTGTGAGTCTACAAAATCTATCATCCTATCCCTGGTGATGATCACGATAAGAAACTACTGCTCGGGCCACCCTATATAGGAACCTCCTAAAAGGTCCTAAGACCCCAATCACATATCTCTGTAACCTAAGTGGAATATCATCTATGCCAGTCTCTGGAATATCTACTGTCAAGCGCTCTAGATGATGCTCCAAGTCAGACAGGATCTCTGTTGATTGGTCCTATGGGGCTGGTACTACTGCAGCTAGGTGTCTCCTCTTATAAGGCTGGAGAGTGGCTGGTCATCGTGGACCCACATCTGCATTTAAACTTTTGATTGTCAGTTTTGGATGATTTAAAATAAAAATAAAAATAAAAACTTAGAAAGTTTTGAAAATGGTTTTTACCTGAACCATCCCATTGCTCTCCTAGTGGAAGAGTCATGTTGGATCACCGCGATAATCCATCCTGGCATATGGAAAATCCTGAATCACAAAAAGTTGTTTGTTCAACCAATGAAAATACTCAGGCGGAAATCGAACAACCTCTAAGCCCTCCTTAGGGTGACGGGCCATCAAAGCAACCCAGTGAATTATCCTAGGCTCTCGAGGAATACCAGCATCAATAGGAATATGCTACAAGACTAACATGGGGATCCTCTCTAAAGAAAATCTGACTACGATAAATCCATATCCAAAGTTCTTCAGCTATCCATTCTTTGCTCTGGTTAGTTGGTCTTTCACATTTGCCAACACAGCCTCGCACCAATTGAATATGGTGCCTCGAAAACAGTCTACAACCATCTGCATCTGGGATCCAGTAGCCACATGCAATGTTGCACTCCCGCATAGCCTGGGAATAGTGAATGCAATAACCTTAAGCTCAGGATGGTTGATAGTTTTAATATCAATCCGTTTGTCCTTTGTTTGATCATCGCGAAAACTCCAATCGGAGACTAGCGACAGACTGGCCACCTGGCCTAGTCCCGAAAAGAGATAATTGCTCGCCCCTCTTGGACAAACCAGTCAAAAAGTATATATCTTCCAGCTCGATTTCGAGCCGGTGACCACCAATCACGAATCACTGGTCCTGTGTGTTCCATCTATCTACCAGCCATTGCAAGAGGTCTACTTAGGCCTTCATGCCCGGTATGGCCCAGAACTTAAACAGTCTGCATGCTCTCAATGCCTGCAATGTGGGCAGATGATTTATTGCGGCAAGATCTACATCCTCATGCTCGCTTTCTTGCCAAATAAGCATTTTAAGTGTCCTACAATGTGTAAAAAGACATATTAGAACAAGCCAGATCGAAAATTTTGGGCGAAAATGGAGAAATTTGAATTTTTAAATTTCGTTGCATGGGGTCCACACCCGCTGCTTACAAACAGTGCATAGGTCCACACAGGTTGTGAGCAATAGGTGCGGACCCACGACTTTTTCCTTCATAGAAAAATGTCAGGGTCCACAGGGGCCGCGTGTTGCACCTGCGGACCCCTGCGAGTGACTTTCTAAACCTATTTCTCCTTCAAAAATCAAATTTAAAGCCTAAAAATGAAATGTAAATGGATGAAATGCAAGTTAAGGAGGACGTGGATTACCTGGAGCTGACGGTTTTCGAATCCGACGGATGGATTTTCTAGAATCTTGTTGATGCCCCGAGAATCGTTGCATCAACATTGGGGGAAACCACCCGGTCCGGACCTTAGTGCAGCTCCTTTTCCGT
>APFE030099515.1:236678-268259 GCA_000404065.3 Pinus taeda | reverse complement strand
ATTCGATAATGTTTGAATGTCATCCATCAAAACCTTAAAAAATAATATATGTGTTTAGTACATCCGTGGCTCGCAGGCCTCAAAACTGTAAATGCTAAACTATGGACTATTCGGCATGGTTCTCATGATTGCACATCATTTCTCATACTACTTCAGTCAGTAAACAGTGAATCCGATCTGACACCCCCACTGTGTGCCGCTAATACTCGTGTGAGATGTCACCCACTTGATCATACTCTGGGATACCTCTGGTCAATCCCTCAAGGTTCTGTGCAATCTCCTTCTCGTTATCGACTCCTTCCTGATAAGGAGAGATCTCAAACTACCGAGCAACATGTCTAGCGATTGGGGACATCCCGGCTAGTCGCTCTAGTCCTACATATGCAATTACAAAAACGAAATTTCATGAATACATGTATTTCAAAAACAATAAAAAACCATAAAATTAAAAAAAAAAAAAAATCTTACCTCCATCATCAAAATCTTCTCCCTCTGGGAGCAGCATATCAGGATCGTCACGGAAGTCAGTACCACTGTATGGCCAATCCTCTACCACGATCATATGATGCCTCAGCCACAAAAAGAAGGTGGGCTTCTATGACATATGCTAGCCCTCACCAGTTCTAGGCATCAATTCACTCCATCAGACCATCCGTGGGTCTCATGGCAATGGGGGGTTCACCTCTGCTAGTTGATAATGAAATATTAGGATCCACTCCAAAAAGAAGGTCACAAGAATAGAACCATATCCAAACTGTTTTAGGTTCTCGACCTTGGGTTTGGATACTTAGCGCTTCATGTTCACCTTCAAGGCTTCTACCCAATTGAAGACAGTGGGCATCATACAGTCTATAGCATACTGGAATTTTGTTTTGTTGGACTCATGCAATGCCTAAGCCCCAGTAACTATGTTTATGGTGAAGAGAAACGCTTTCAACACAAGGTTGTCAATACTCATGATATCAACATTGCTACTTTTTGATTTCAGCGCTTCTGGGCAATGTTCTCCCAATGGCATGTTCACACTTGCCCCAATGGGCCTAGACGCATACAGATTGATTGGTTCCCTTCTTCGGGACAATCTAGTGATAAATTATATATATCTAAAGTCTCTAGCTCCAACTATTGGTCCCATATCACAAAGACTTTCCACCCAATGTCGCAAAGACTAATCAAGTATTGCAACAGCTTAGGTTGAGCCCGAACGCCTAGTGTAAGGAATAATTTGAGCAACCCACAGTTCCTCAAAGCATCCAGAAAGTTTTGGTTGGCTAATGCCTGTGCATCAATTGTCTCATGCTCATGTTCTTTCCAATCAACCATATTTCCAATGTAATTTTCCTACAAACACCATGAAATCAAGTCAACATCAATCCTTGACTAAGAGAATGCAGATTTAAAGCAAGAAAATCAGGTAAAAATCGAAATTTTTCTCTTCTCTACATTGGTGCAGCTGTTTTAAAAATAGTAGCGCCAACAACGCAAGTGACTATGTTAAGAAACCCTCGATCGGTGTGATCCCGAGCTCGAAGCACATGCCAACTGAGGGCGGAATGTTTTTGCCAAAACCTCCTCAAAAATTCAAAAAAATGGCTAAAAGCAGGGAAAACAAGTACAAAAATGAAGCTAAGGGTCTCAACTCTTACCTGCAACTGATGGTTTGTCGATCGGCCTCATGGATCTGCTGCAATATGCTCCTGAAAATCTAGGGCACAAATGGGTAAAAAATGCTCCACATAAGGTAAAAAGGTAAATGGTAAAAAATAAATTACTTTTCCCCTTTTTATTCACTTTTTCATGACATTTTAAGGTTTTGAGAGCATTTTTCACCTATTTTTAGCTTAGAAATCAGATAATGCATTTGATTTTTGTGTAGTGACAGGTGATGGATTGCTGATGATGGTGTTGAGTCGTGTTTAAGCTCTTTTCTCGACTTGTAAAAACTCAAATGAAAATATCGCTAAGTGTTTTTCCCTTTATGACTCATTAAAGAGAATAAAAATGGGGGGTCTGCTTTCAGCGCTTTTTCGACCCTTAAAACACAAAATGATTTCCAATCCCTTGTTGTTTTGAACTCGTTAAAGGTTGCGAAACATCGTTTACCTAGTATACGTTTACCCTTTTTTTGAGCTGGGATAAACTATTTACGAAAAAGGTACTCTCAAATCAAGTAGTTCTCTCAAGTATTGTTTTCTACTTTTTCGGGCTCGAGAGACACAAATGTATGAAAAAGGGCCTTTTGGAGTTTTCTTTTTTATGTCTTTTTCAAACTCTCTAAACATGAAAAAGATACCGAGTTACACCTTTGTCGGACTCATTAAACTTAAACGACATCAAGTTCGTCACCATGATGGACATGAGCTTCTCCTTCCTAGGGCTCATTAATATTACTAGGTCTAATTCATCTGAAGGATGGACTTACAGTGCAAGCACATGTTATCCCCTTCAAGCTTGCGATCAAAAATAATTGGGGTACCTACCAGAAATGGTGGGGGAAAATGGGAAATTTCCATCACTTATGTTGGCAGCTAACTCTTGAACATGACACTTTTTGCTTCATGTCGGGTTGGGATATCCTCACTTCATTGTTGACTTTCCTGGGTTGGGCCATTCATTTTTTCCTTTCCAGTTGATCTTTTCCACATCATGATGACCTCTAATCCTATGGATCCAAAAGCTTCCAAACTCTAGAGTCGTGTCGCCGATATGTTCAAGAGTTATCCTTATGAGATTACACTCATTCCTGATTCTCTGTATCATCCAAAATCATTACATCCTTTTTTCTCGCATCGATGATGTAGGATACATCATGGCCCTGCTCCAACAAGGTCACTTCCTATCAAATTCAGTTCATTATTCGAGAAGTTGGCCAAGAGACTCCTTTCCAGTACCTTAGAGCTTGCATGCGCTAATGGAAAGTTCTTCGCATTCGATGACAAGTTCACATTGGCTTTTGATCAGGTTATTTCACAGGTGTTTGATTTTAGTTCCTTATTCACATTCTGTGGATTTTGTTTCTGGTACCTTGAGAGCCATCATCATTATTGGTGGTTTCTCTCGCACTTGTTAACGATTCATATCATCGATTGGTAATCAAGTGGTTTTCCAGCATGTTCGACTTCGACACATCTATTCACATGTTAGGATTTGTAATTTGATCAGGTTTTGTTGGAGTGTGTTAGGGCCTAAATCTACCTCAGGCTGAGAAAGGTAGGTCTAGGGTAACATCAAACCACACTTAACCTGGTAGCTAGTCCTACCAGGTCAGGAGAGGGCTCTCTCCTTGTCAATCTCAATCAAAATTTATCAAGGAAGGCTTGAGATGACTAATATAAAAACAAATTTTAGGCTAGGTATGTTTTCTCAAAAGAATCCGATTGATTTTGATGGTTGATTGCTGGATCATATGGTTAATGAGTCCTCTTCAAACAGTAGAAAACATGTAGAACTAAATAAACCCCAAGGTAGAGCACTGAAAAACCAATGAATTCCACCCTTCAAACTTGATTCATTTAGTTATGCAGAAAGAGATAGATGATGGCACACATAAACATAAGATCAACTAAATTACAAAGAAGAAAACAATGCTCAATCACATTACCACAAGAATTCCACAAAATGCTGCAAAACCCTGGTTTATTTCCTTGCCAAACTGCAGAAGTGACGTACAAAGTAGCTCAATGTATCCACAACAGTCCAACCTTCTGCCAAAGTCCAACCCCTACACTATGAAATTCATAAAATATATATATATTCTCATCCTTGTACTAAGGGAATTGAGCTCAACCAATTTCTTCAAAATAGAATTAGTTACATTAAACTTGGACCGAATTTCTGAAAATAGGTGTTGAAGATGAACTCGTATCTCCTGAACCATAGAACGTTTTACAAAACTGAAAGAGGTTTTTGTAGATAAGTACATTTGGGAGAAACACCTCTCTCAAAGTTTGGAAATTCATTTCTAGTTGCTCGTAATATGTGCCACAAAATCATCTCTAAAACAGAAAATCATTAAAAAATTAAATCTGTGAAAATGAGCTGTAAAGATCTAGTCACATATCCCAATAAATGACACCTGTGAATAAACTAAAAGATTTTTTTGTTATATGGCTCATGGTTAACAAGAACCTCCTTGGGGTTTTCAAAATTAATTTACATCTGTTGTAAAATGGCACCGTACTAAAATGACTAAAATAGTAAAAAATATGAAAATTTTGCTTTGTTTTAATGTAGGCTCCAAATATCATTGTATATCTCCCACATAGTAGCACCTGTGCATAAACTGAAGGCGCTTTCTGTTATTTGGTATGTGATGGACAAAAACCTCTTTCATTTTCAACAATTCCTTACCATTATTTCAAAAACTGATCTTGTACTAAACTTGTCATTGTGTGCAGCAACTGACCTCAAAACATGCATAACCAAGAATCACTCATTCATTTTGATCATATCTTCAGATCCATAAACCGGTTACGGGAGTGTGATATACCATTGGAAAGCTATTTCCAAGCTGCTCCTATTGAACATACTTAGGATATGATTTTCACTGAAACTCATGTGCAAAACATCTCTGAAAACCAGACATAATAAGAGCCCATTTTGATCCCTGCTGATAGGCTGCGAAGACTGGAACTAACATTGGCCTTATTAGGGATGGCAGCTCTTTGGAGGTGTCAAGAACACCATAGACCAAGTGCCTCATCCATTGGGAAATATGGTCAAACCACTGCAAACCCAAAACAACTCATACCAATCCAAAAACATATACATACTACAACCTGTACATAAACAAATACCGAAAACTGAAACGCTGCCTCAGGCAGCTTATTTATGTACAAATCTAACCTACTTTGCTGCAAAATTGATAGATCAAGTAATGTTGAAATCCCAAATCAACCAATCAAGTAACTGTGAGAAGGATGTTGATTGAAAGTGCTTCAACCAGGAAACAAATGTAAATGTTGACAACCATCCATGCGCAAAATGAATTTGGCTGTGTGAAATACAATCTGACTTATCATTCAAAAATAAAAAATACTCCATATATGCGACAATAATATCAAAGAAACCAGACTCTGTTTGCTTCCCTACCTCCTCAAAACAGAACTCCAACTGTAAACTATCAATGCAAACATCCACGGGTAGCTCTATTGTTTCTTGTTTTGAAGGAGGGAGAGTTTCCAAGAACTTTTTGGGATCTCAGAATTCATATGATTGGATCTGATCATTTAAACACTGAATCTCCTTCTCAAATTTTTCAACAACTAACTCAAAGAAACCAATTTTAGCTTTAGGAGGAAACTTCGGATATCTCAAACATTGAAGCATGGTAATGAAAAATACATCATCAATTTCAATATCCACTAACTGATCTCTAACTTCTTTTAAAAATTCACAAAACACAGGGTTTTCCACATACCTACCATTTTATTTTAGTGCATGGACGGATCAATGAGCATTGGAATATCTGGATTGAGTTGGAGTCGCCAGGTGAATGTTTCAACCTTCATATGTGTCTGACTGTTGTCCACCATTAGCAATCAGATCTGCAACTTGAATGATCTTTCCCAGAGAAGATCTATCACCTCATCCCCAATATGGTCACCACTATGTTAGGGCCTAAATCTACCTCAAGCTAAGAAAGGCAGGTCTAGGGTAACATCAAACCATGCTTAACCTGGTAGTTAGCCCTACTAGGTCGGGAAAGGGCTCTCTCCTTGTCAATCTCAATGAAAATTTATCAAGGAAGGCTTGAGATGACTGATATAAAAACTAATTTTAGGCTAGGTATGTTTGTTCAGAATAATTTGATTGATTTTGATGGTTGGTTGCTAGATCAGATGGGGAAGGCAGCTTTGGGTCAAGGAAATGAACACAGATTTGCAGAGGTTTCTGTGGGGCGAGGTAGGCAAGTGTTCTAGCACTTTTAAATGAGTGTAATGGTGAGTCTAAATACTGGTGAGGAGCTGGAGAGGGCATGCAAGTGTCATGAGTCCTCTTCAAACAGTAGAAAATATGTAGAACTAAAGAAACCCCACGGTAGAGCATTGAAACACCAAGGAATTCCACCCTTCAAACATGATTCATTTAGTTATGTAGAAAGAGATAGATGATGGCACACATAAACATAAGATCAACTGAATTACAGTGAAGAAAACAATGCTAAATCACATTACCACAAGAATCCCACAAAATGTTGCAAATCCCTAGTTTATTTCCTTGCCAAATTGCAGAAGTGATGTACAAAGTAGCTCAATGCATCCACAAGAGTCCAACCTTCTGCCAAAGTCCAACCTCTACACTATGAAATTCATAAAATATATACATTTTCTCATCCTTGTACTAAGGGAATTGAGCTCAACCATTTTCTTCAAAATAGAATCAGTTACATTAAACTTGGACCGAATTTCTGAAAATGGGTGTTGAAGATGAACTTGTATCTCCTGAACCATAACACCTGTTACAAAACTAAAAGATGTTTTGTTGATAAGGTCATTTTGGAGAAAAATCTCTCTCAAATTTTGGAAATTCGTTTCCAGTTGCTCGTAATCTGTGCCACAAAATCATCTCTAAAACAAAAAATCATTAAAAAATTAAATCTGTGAAAGTGAGTTGTAAAGATCTAGTCACATATCCCAATTCATGACACCTGTGAATAAACTGAAAGAGGTTTTTGTTATATGGCTCGTGGTTAACAAAAAAAATCCTTTGGTTTTTCGAAATTACTTTCCATTTGTTGTAAAATGGCACCGCACTAAAATGACTAAAACAGTAAAGAATATGAAATATTTGCTTTGTTTTAATGTAGGCTCTAAATATCAGTGTATATCTCCCACATAGTAGCACCTATGCATAAACTGAAGAAGATTTTTGTTATTTGGTATGTGATGGACAAAAACCTATTTCACTTTTGAAAAAATTCTTACCATTATTTCAGAAACGGATATTGTACTAAAATTGTCATTGTGTGCAACAACTGACCTCAAAACATGCATAACCAAGAATCACTCATTCATTTCGATCATATCTTCAGATCCATAAACCGGTTACGGGAGAGTGGTATACCATTGGAAAGCTCTTTCCTAGATGCTCCTGTTGAACATACTTAGGATATGATTTGCATTGAAACTCGTGTGCAAAATATCTCTGAAAACCAGACATAGTAAGAGCCCATTTTGATCCCTGGTGACAGGCTGCGAAGACTGGAACTAACATCAACCTTATTGGGGATCAGCTCCTTGGAGGTGTCAAGAACACTATAGACCAAGTGCCTCATCCATTGGGAAATACAGTCAAACAACTGCAAACCCAAAACAACTCATACCAATCCAAAAACATATACATACTGCCACCTGTACATAAACAAATGCCAAAAATTGAAATGTTGCCTTAGGCAGCTTATTTATGTACAAACTTAACCTACTTTGCTGCAAAATTGATAAATCAAGTAACACTAAAATGCTATATCAACTAATCAAGTAACTATGAGAAGGATGTTACTTGAAAGTGCTTCAACCAGGACACAAATGTAAATGCTGACAACCATCCATACACAAACTGAATTTGGCTATGTGAAAGACAGTGTGACTTATCATTCAAACTGAAAGAAAAAAAAAAACTCCATATATGCAACAATAGGATCAAAGAAACTAGATTCTGTTTGCTGCCCTACCTCCTCAACACAGACCTCCAACTACAAACTGTCAATGCAAACATCCATGGGTAGTTCTATTGTTTCTTGTTTTGAAGGACGGAGAGTTTCCAAGAACTTTCTG
Source organism: Pinus taeda (assembly GCA_000404065.3). Lineage (NCBI taxonomy): Eukaryota > Viridiplantae > Streptophyta > Pinopsida > Pinales > Pinaceae > Pinus > Pinus taeda. The sequence goes on along the minus strand of APFE030099515.1, from coordinate 260,484 downwards.
GGATCTCAGAATTCATATGATTGGATCTGATCATTTAAATACTAAATCTCCTTCTCAAATTTTTCAACAACTAACTCAACGAAACCAGTTTTAGCCTTAGGAGGAAACTTCGGATATCTCAAACATTGAAGCACGGTAATGAAAAATACTTCATCAATTTCAATATCCACTAACTGATCTCTAACTTCTTTTAAAACTTCAGAAAACACAGGGTTTGCCACATACCCTACCATTTTATTTTAGTGCATGAACAGATTAGTGAGCACTGGAATCTTTGGAATGAGTTGGAGTCGCCAGGTGAATGTTTCAGCCTTCATATGTGTCTAACTATTGTCCACCATCAGCAATCAGATCTGCAACTTGAATGATCTTTCCCAGAGAAAATCTGTCACCTCTTCCCCAGTATGGTTGCCACTATGTTAGGGCCTAAATCTACCTCACGCTGAGAAAGGCAGGTCTAGGGTAACATCAAACCACGCTTAACCTGGTAGCTAGCCCTACCAGGTCGGGAGAGGGCTCTCTCTTTGTCAATCTCAATGAAAATTTATCAAGGAAGGCTTGAGATGACTTATATAAAATCTAATTTTAGGCTAGGTATGTTTGCTTAGAAAAATTTAATTGATTTTGATGGTTGGTTTCTAGATCAGGTTGTGAAGGCAGCTTTGGGTCCAGGAAATGAACACAGATTTGCAGAGGTTTCTGTGGGGCGAGGTATGCAAGTGTTTTAGCACTTTGAAATGAGTGTAATGGTGAGTCTAAAGACTAGTGAGGAGCTGGAGAGGGCATGCAAGTGTCACGAGTCCTCTTCAAATAGTAGAAAATATGTAGAACTAAATAAACCCTAAGGTAGAGCACTGAAACACCAATGAATTCCACCCTTCAAACTTGATTCATTTAGTTATGTAGAAAGAGATATATGATGCCACACATAAACATAATATCAACTAAATTACAGAGAAGAAAACAATGCTAAATCACATTACCACAAGAATCCCACAAAAAGCTGCAAAACCCTGGTTTATTTCCTTGCCAAACTGCAGAAGTGATGTACAAAGTAGCTCAATGAATCCACAAGAGTCCAATATTCTGGCAAAGTCCAACCCCTACACTATGAAATTCATAAAATATATACATTGGCTTATCCTTGTACTAAGGGAATTGAGCTCAACCATTTTCTTAAAAATAGAATCAATTACATTAAACTTGGACCGAATTTTTGAAAATGAGTGTTGAATATGAACTCGTATCTCCTAAACCGTAGCACCTGTTACAAAATTGAAATATTTTTTTGTAGATAAGGTCATGTTGGAGAAAAACCTCTCTCAAAGTTTGGAAATTCGTTTTCAGTTGCTCGTAATCTGTGCCACAAAATCATCTCTAAAACAGAAAATCATTAAAAAATTAAATCTATGAAAATGAGTTGTAAAGATCTAGTCACATATCCTAATTCATGGCACATGTGAATAAAATGAAAGAGGTTTTTGTTATATGGCTCGTGTTTAACAAAAACCTCCTTGAGTTTTTCAAAATTACTTTCCATCTGTTGTAAAATGGCACCGCACTAAAATGACTAAAACAGTAAAAAATATGCAAAATTTGCTTTGCTTTAATGTACGCTCCAAATATCATTGTATATCTCCCACATAGTAGCACCTGTGCATAAACGGAAGGAGGTTTTTGTTATTTGGTATGTGATGGAAAAAACCTCTTTCATTTTTGAAAATTTCCTTACGATTATTTCAGAAACTGATCTTGTACTAAACTTGTCATTGTGTGCAGCAACTGACCTCAAAACATGCATAACCAAGAATCACTCATTCATTTCGATCATATCTTCAAATCCATAAACCGGTTATGAGAGTGTGATATACCGTTGGAAATCTCTTTCTGAGTTGCTCCTATTGAACATACTTAGGATATGATTTGCACTGAAACTCATGTGAAAAACATCTCTGAAAGCCAGACATAGTAAGAGCCCATTTTGATCCCTGGTGACAGGCTGTGAAGACTGGAACTAACAACGGCCTTATTGGGGATGGCAGCTCCTTGGAGGTGTCAAGAACACTGTATACCAAGTGCCTCATCCATTAGGAAATACGCTCAAACAACTGCAAACCCAAAAAAACTCATACCAATCCAAAAACATATGCATACTACAACCTGTACATAAACAAATACCGAAAACTGAAATGTTGCCTCAGGAAACTTATTTATGTACAAATCTAACCTACTTTGTTGCAAAATTGATAGATCAAGTAATGCTGAAATGCTAGATCAACCAATCAAGTAACTGTGAGAAGGATATTGCTTCAAAGTGCTTCAACCAAGACACCAATGTAAATGCTAACAACCATCCATGCACAAACTGAATTTGGCTGTGTGAAAGACAATTTGACTTATCATTCAAACCAGAAAAATACTCCATATATGCGACAATAGGATCAAATAAACCAGACTCTGTTTGTTTCCCTACCTCCTCAACATAGACCTCCAACTGCAAATTGTCAATGCAAACATCCACGGGTAGCTCTATTGTTTCTTGTTTTGAAGGAGGGAGAGTTTCCAAGAACTTTTTGGGATCTCGGAATTCATACGATTGGATCTGATCATTTAAATACTAAATCTCCTTCTCAAATTTTTCAAAAGCTAACTCAAATAAACCATTTTTGGCTTTAGGAGGAAACTTCGAAGATCTCAAACATTAAAGTAGATTAATGAAAAATACTTCATCAATTTCAATATCCACTAACTGATCTCTAACTTCTTTTAAAACTTCACAAAACACAGGGTTTGCCACATACCCTACCATTTTATTTTAGTGCATGAACGGATCAATGAGCATTGGAATCTCTGGATTGAGTTGGATTCGCCAAGTGAATGTTTCAGCCTTCATATGTGTCTAACTGCTGTCCACCATCAACAATCATATCTGCAACTTGAATGATATTTCCCAGAGAAGATCTGTCACCTCTTCCCCAATATGGTCACCACTATGTTAGGGCCTAAATCTACCTCAGGCTGAGAAAGGCAGGTCTAGGGTAACATCAAACCACGCTTAACCTGGTAGCTAGCACTACCAGGTCGGGAGAGGGCTATCTCCTTGTCAATCTCAATGAAAATTTATCAAGGCTTGAGATGACTGATATAAAAACTAATTTTAGGCTAGGTATGTTTGCTCAGAAGAATTTTATTGATTTGGTGAGGAGCTGGAAAGGGCATGCAAGTGTCATGAGTCCTCTTTAAACAGTAGAAAACATGTAGAACTAAATAAACCCCAAGGTAGAGCACTGAAACACCAATGAATTCCACCCTTCAAACTTGATTCATTTAGTTATGTAGAAATAGATAGATGATGGCACACATAAACATCAGATCAACTGAATTACAAAAAAGAAAACAATGCTAACTCACATTACCACAAGAATCCCACAAAATGTTGCAAAACCCTGGTTTATTTCCTTGCCCAACTAGAGAAGTGATGTACAATGTAGCTCAATGCATCCACAAGAGTCCAACCTTCTGGCAAAGTCCAAGCCCTACACTATGAAATTCATAAAATATATACATTTTTTGTTCCTTGTGCTAAGGGAATTGAGCTCAACCATTTTCTTCAAAATAGAATCAGTTACATTAAACTTGGACCGAATTTCTGAAAATAGGTGTTGAAGATGAACTCGTAACTCCTAAACCATAGCACCTGTTACCAAACGGAAAGAGGTTTTTGTAGATAAGGTCATGTTGGAAAAAAACCTTTCTTAAATTTTGGAAATTCGTTTCTACTTGCTCATAATATGTGCCACAAAATCATCTCTAAAACAGAAAATCATTAAAAAATTAAATCTGTGAAAATGAGCTATAAAGATCTAGTCACATATCCCAATTCATGACACCTGCGAATAAAATGAAAAAGTTTTTTGTTATATGGCTCTTTGTTAACAAAAACCTCCTTGGTGTTTTCAAAGTTACTTTCCATCTATTGTAAAATGGCACCGCACTAAAATGACTAAAACAGTAAAAAATATGAAAAATTTGCTTTGTTTTAATGTAAGCTCCAAATATCACTATATATCTCCCACATAGTAGCACCTGTGCATAAATAGAAAGAGGTTTTTGTTATTTGGTATGTGATGGACAAAAATTTCTTTCAATTTTGAAAAATTCTTTACCATTATTTCAGAAACTGATCTTGTACTAAACTTGTCATTGTGTTCAGCGACTGACCTCAAAACATGCATAACCAAGAATCACTCATTCATTTTGATCATATCTTCAGATCCATAAACCGGTTATGGGAGTGTGATATACCATTGGAAAGCTCTTTCTGAGCTGCTCCTGTTGAACATTCTTAGGATATGATTTGCACTAAAACTCATGTGCAAAACATCTCTGAAAACCAGACATAGTAAGAGCCCATTTTGATCCGTGGTGACAGGCTAAGAAAAATGGAACTAACATCGGCCTTATTGGGGATGGCAGCTCCTTGGAGATGTCAAAAACATCGTAGAACAAGTGCCTCATCCATTGGGAAATATGGTCAAACAACTGCAAACCCAAAACAACTCATACCAATCCAAAAACATATACATACTACAACCTGTACATAAACAAATACCGAAAACTGAAATGCTGCCTCAGGTAGCTTATTTATGTACAAATATAACCTACTTTGCTACAAAATTGATAGATCAAGTAACGTTGAAATGCCAGATCAACCAATCAAGTAACTACGAGAAGGATGTTGATTGAAAGTGCTTCAAATAGGACACAAATGCAAATGTTGACAAACATCCATGCACAAACTAAATTTAGCTGTGTAAAAGACAATCTGACTTATCATTCAAATTGAAAAAATACTCCATATATGCGACAATAGGATCAAAGAAACCAAACTCTGTTTGCTTCCCTACCTCCTCAACACAGACCTCCAACTGCAAACTATCAATGCAAACATCCACGGGTAGCTCTATTGTTTCTTGTTTTGAAGGAGGGAGAGTTTCCAGGAACTTTTGGGGATCTCAGAATTCATATCATTGGATCTAATCATTTAAATACTGAATCTCTTTCTCAAATTTTTCAACAACTAACTCAAAGAAACCAGTTTGACCTTTAGGAGGAAACTTCAGAGATCTCAAACATTGAAGCACGATAATGAAAAATACTTTATCAATTTCAATATCCACTAACTGATCTCTAACTTCTTTTAAAAATTCACAAAACACAGGGTTTGCCACGTACCCTACCATTTTATTTTAGTGTATGAATGGATTAGTGAGCACTGGAATCTCTGGATTGAGTTGGAGTCGCCAGGCGAATGTTTCAGCCTTCATATGTGTCTGACTGCTGTCCACCATCAGCAATTAGATCTGCAACTTGAATGATCTGTCCCAGAAAATATCTGTCACCTCTTCCCGAGTATGGTCGCCACTATGTTAGGGCCTAAATCTACCTCAGGCTGAGAAAGGCGGGTCTAAGGTAACATCAAACCACGCTTAACCTAGTAGCTAGCCTTACTAGGTTGGGAGAGGGATCTCTCCATGTCAATCTCAATGCAAATCTATCAAGGAAGGCTTGAGATGACTGATATAAAAACTAATTTTAGGCTAGGTATGTTTGCTCAGAAGAATTTGATTGATTTTGATGGTTGGTTGCTAGATCAGATGGGGAAGGCAGCTTTGGGTCCAGGAAATGAACATAGATTTGCAAAGGTTTCTGTGGGGTGAGGTAGGCAAGTTCTAGCACTTTGAAATGAGTGTAATGATGAGTATAAAGACTATTGAGGAGCTGGAGATGGCATGCAAGTGTCATGAGTCCTCTTCAAACAGTGGAAAACATGTAGAACTAAATAAACCCCAAGGTAGAGCACTGAAACACCAATGAATTCCACCCTTCAAACTTGATTCATTTAGTTATGCAGAAATAGATAGATGATGGCACACATAAACATAAAATCAACTGAATTATAGAGAAGAAAACAATGCTAAATCACATTACCACAAGAATCCCACAAAATGTTGCAAAACCCTGGTTTATTTCCTTACCAAACTGCAAGAGTGATGTACAAAGTAGCTCAATGCATCCGCAAGAGTCCAACCTTCTGCTAAATTCCAACCCCTACACTATGAAATTCATAAAATATATACATTTTCTCATCCTCGTACTAAGGGAATTGAGCTCAACCAATTTCTTCAAAATAGAATTAGTTACATTAAACTTGGACCGAATTTCTGAAAAATAGGTGTTGAAGATGAACTTTTATCTCCTGAACCATAGCACCTGTTACAAAACTGAAAGAAGTTTTTGTAGATAAGGTCATGTTTGAGAAAACCTCTCTCAAATTTTAGAAATTCGTTTCCAGTTGCTTGTAATTTGTGCCACAAAATCATCTCTAAAACAGAAAATCATTAAAAAATTAAATATGTGAAAATGAGTTGTAAAGATCTAGTCACATATCCCAATTCATGACACCTATGAATAAACTGAAAGAGTTTTTTGTTATATGGCTCGTGGTTAACAAAACCTCCTTGGGTTTTTCAAAATTACTTTCCATCTATTGTAAAATGGCACCGCACTAAAATGACTAAAACAGTAAAAAATATGAAAATTTTGCTTTGTTTTAACGTAGGCTCCAAATATCACTATATATCTCCCGCATAGTAGCACCTGTGCATAAACTGAAGGAGGGTTTTGTTATTTGGTATGTGATGGAAAAAAACCTCTTTCACTTTTGAAAAATTCCTTACCATTATTTCAGAAACTGATATTGTACTAAACCTATCATTGTGTGCAGCAACTGCACTCAAAACATGCATAACCAAGAATCACTCATTCATTTTGATCATATCTTCATATCCATAAACCGGTTATGGGAGTGTGATATACCATTGGAAATATCTTTCCGAGCTACTCCTGTTGAACATACTTCGGATATTATTTGCACTGAAACTCATGTGCAAAACATCTCTGGAATCCAGACATAGTAAGAGCCCATTTTGATCCCTAGTGGCAGGTTGCGAAGACTAGAACTAACAGAGTGCAAGAACATGGGCTCAGATTACTAAATTACAGGTTGCAAGGTGATGTGATATGATCATGTTGATATACATGTCTCTTTTAGATGGATGGTTGCGACCATACCATGAGATGTTATATGTGATCCTTCTCATTATTGGATGGTTGTGACCATACCTTGGGTTCAATATGATCCTCTTTACTGGATGGTTGCACCCATACCTTGGATCCATTTACACAATCTTTCTCTGGATGGTTGCACCCATACCTTGGATCCATTTACATGATCTTTCTTTGGATGGTTGCTTCCATACCACGATTCATGTATCATTTATTAGAGTTTTCAGTGATGTATATGTATCTATCCTTGCCTGCAGGTTTTCTGTTGATGATCTCTCGCTCCATTTGTCTACTTGTAAAGAATTTCGCCCCTCACTGTAGTTCGGCCTTCATGCTTTAGGGGGCATATATTACACATCATTTTGTCACTGTCCCTGTACTCCCCATTCCTTGATCCTAGAGGACCTTTACAATGAGCTCTATATGCTTTTCCATCACGAAAAGCATGCCTTTACGTACCTATTCATGAGTAGAATACTCCCCTCTTGCATCATTTCCCAAGAATCTTCCTTCAGTCCCAGTTTTCAAGACGTTGTGCTAGTGATCAGTTCCTTCCCTATGTCGATTTGTAAAGTTTGAAACCAGACCTAGTGTCATACGGTGCAATTGAGCCCTTCCTCACTCACACCAATCCTCTTTTGGCAAGTTTTTAAAAATGGAGTCGAAGCTTCCAGCTCTAGAAGCTTCATGGAACAGAATTTTGGTAAATGGTTGGGCTGGATAGAGCTGAGGAAGTCTATTTGGGCTCCTTTCCCCTATAAATATGGAACAAACCAAAGAGATAAGCCCACTCCCATCATAAGAGGAACCATCTCCCCTCCATCAAAGCTATATAAAATCCTCCTTTTCCAAGCTGAACTAGTGTTTTTGGAGCTTGAATAACTAGCAAGATATCTATAGCTTTTTTCCTTCTAGTTTATGTGTGTAAAGGGAGAATAGTGTGTTTGGTTTGATTTGGAACTAAAGGGAAGAAGCCTTCAACTTCCATTGTTGAAGCTAACCATGAGATACTAGAAGTGGTGTTGGAACCTGGATATGTTGGAGGAGACCTGTAACGTCAAGGCTTTGGTTGTATCTCTTTCTAAGCTTTTTATCAATACAACTAATGATTTATTTTCTACATTGAGTGTCATACTACATTTGATGGCTTAAGATTCCTTTACTTTTTAAGTAAATTGAATGTGATTGTATGCTATTACATTTGTTGTTGTCTCTTGTACATTTGTTTCAAGTATTTGAAGGAGAAGCACAAAAAGAAGTTGGAGCAAAGGAGCGAAGTCATCATCAAGCAGACTAGAGTTCTAAGAGGTAGGCCCTCTTATTCAATTCTAATTTAAGGAAGTTTTCATTAGGTTACTCTGTTTGTGGCTAGACCCACTCTAGGGCTAGAGGGATCACCTCTATCCGCAGAGGAGATTTACCTACTCCACAAGAGGCCATTGAGATTTCCAAGGCTAGTCTTGCAAAGGTTCGACCAGTTCAAGCCCTAACTCCTTATATCCCGACCTCGTTGGGGACATGCAAAGAAAAACAGAGAAAGAGAAGACCGCTCTAATACCACTTATTCGAATTTAAATAGGAACGCAACAAATTACAGATATAACCATAAATACAAAGATGCAGCAAAAATAACACTCTTTCATTAATTATCAAAGAATGAAATATGCTTACAAACAGAATGGAAATGAGACTAGCTCGAGTGATGGTAGCTTATATTTGAGAAGTGATGTGGCGGCTACATGCCTCTGAACCAAGTTACAATGAGGCTCGAGGGCCTTTTTATTATTGAACAATAAGAGAAAACACTAAACAACCAAAACCATAACCTGAGGAGATGTAACACCAAAAGTTTATGGGCCTCGTTGGGGTTACTTGGGCAGCGAACTTCCCGAGGTCTTGACTTGGTCATATTATCTTTGTTTGACGTGCATGATACCTCGTTGGAAATATCTCTCTAAGGAATATAATTAAAAATCTGATTTCATTAAAATATATTGGAGGAATATTTCCAAAAAAGCATTGTTTAGGGCCTCAAAACGGCTTTGGAAGTTTAAGATCCAAAAAGATGCCAAAAATAGTAAACTATGCTACAATTAAGGAAATTGAAAAAATGAAAGAAAAAATGGTGGGGGCCCATGTGGAATAGGCGGGTGGCCACCAATATCCACCTGGATCATAGTTAGAACTTAAAAAATAAGTTAGCTAAAGGACAGTAGGTCTCATCATGAGTCGACCTACCATGATCATGGGTTCTAAAAAAGTCACATTACCATTGTTGGTCACAAAGCCAAGGTAATGGATTTTGGTCATAGGGCTGAAAGACAAGAGGTCTCATCGCAATATGTCTTGTTCACTTTTATTGGTTTTCATGAATGGCACTATCATTAGCTGGTTATCAAGCTAGAGAGTGACCTCCAGTCAATTTCTAAGAAAATATATAAGAAATAAATTAAAAGGATTGTTGAACTATGTACCTATAACTAGTAGATGGGATAAAAGTATCTGATTGGGTTAAAAGACATTCACGTCAAGGCTATAAATGCCTATTGGTAGTAGTGGCCATGATTGTGGCATTGAAGTTAACTTAATATTATAATTTACTTGGTTTCCTTGTCTTTCCTAAGACTAATTACCGATAAAGTTGACGATTTGCATATAAAACTTGATACCATAAACATTTATGGGTTCATATTTTTACAAGTTTTTGAATGATGATGGATATGAGTTTTGTTCAAAATGGCAACAAGAAAATCTTGATTTAATTTTCCCTTGAATTAAATTAGGAGAAAATTGTAATTCGACATCGCACGAAAACTTGTATGATTTAACTAAGTTAAATTCACTTAGTTGGTTCAGTTAATTCAAGTTGAGGGCCTAACTTGAATCATGTAGAGTGGATCCTAAATTTTATAAGCCTAGGTTGAGTTTAATTTGAGTTGTAATAATTTAATTCAATTAAACCAATTCGAACTGTTCAAGGAACTAGTAGGAGGTCTAGCAGTAGGGTGCAACTTCAATGTTCAACTAGTTAACTAATAAATTAGCCATAATTAACTCATTCATGCATTAAATTCGATTTAACCAGTTGATATTGGAGTTCAAGGGCGGTGTACTATTAGTTTTATAATTTTCCGAGTTGTACAAGTGGTACATGTAGTCAAAGAAGGTCCTACAGGGATTGCGCAATTCTAATTGGGAATTTCCCTAATTAATAGGGGGCTAACTCCAAAGGAAACATCGCAAGGAAATAGAAGCTTGGCAGCCAGCATAATTGGCTAAGTATTGACCATAGTCAGCTTGTGAGGCAGTGAGATAGATTGTACTTATGCAGAGAATGTTCAAGATTGAACAAGCATTGTATTTCTTCTCTATTTTCTTACTAATGCAATACATATAGAAAGGGTTTTTAAGTAGTTTCCTTCCCCTTAGATAAATATTTGAGCATATGTGATTGAATCTTGTCTCATATTTATGTTGTGATTTCTCGATCGATTAATTATTTCCACTAATGAGAAGAGTAGATTCAAGTATTTTTTTTAGCAAATTATATAATTAGTTTGAATCTACAAGGAATTTCTACATGGTATCAGAGTTAGAATCATAATAGAAAAGAGAATTTGAAGTTTGTGCAGTAGGTTTGAATTACAAGATCAGTGTTGCAGGTTTTCTCTAGGGCTGAGAAGATGACTTCCACTGGATTTAGGCTCAAGTATGCTCTGGAAGGAACCACAAAATTTGTGGCATGGAAGATCAGTATGGAGGTGTTATTAGATGATAACAGGCTACTATATTACATCAATACATATGTAATTAAACCCCCAGCAGTTAATGCCCAGGGTCTCACTTAGTGGGAGAAGTATGTGGTTAAAGCAAGGAGGATTATATTGGAGGGAATTTGAGATCATATTGTCTTGAATCTCCATGGGAAAGAAACTTCACTCGTTATGTGGAAAACACTAACCAACATGTTTGAGAACAGTGACCACATGAAGTTAGCACTCAAGGACAAACTTCATAGCATCAAAATTCAGAAGGTTGAATCAATTTTGTAGTACCTTGGAAAATTCACACGGTTTCATGATGAACTTTTTGAGGTCTATATTACTGTTCCAAAAGAAGATATGGTAGCTCTAGCTTTGTTGGGGCTTCCCAAGAGATGGCACAGTTATCAAGATTTTGTGAATGGTAGAGACAAACTACAAGTTGGGAGAGGTTATGTTTTGATTTTGTGAAAAAATAGATCAAGTGGAGCAACAGAGATGGAATTTCATCCAAGGTTGAGGATGAGGAGAATTGTGCCTTGGATGGAAAGGCAAAGAAAGAGAAAGGGAATAAATCCAAATCCAAAGGAGATTCTGGTCAAGTGAGAAAGAAGAAATACTTGTCGAAGATTAAATGTTTTCACTATCATGAGCTGGGACACTATGCCATGAAGTTTCAGCAAAAGAAGGTTGGCAAGAAGCTCTCAGGAGGAGCAGTAGGTGAAGCTCTAGCTTCACAATTTGAGTTGGATTTCATATTCATTTCATGCATGGTGACATTAGTGATGGGTATTTGGATAGCGGATCCTCGTTCCATATGATGGGAAAAAAAGAATTCTTTTAGTGACTTGGAGGAGATGGACCCTCCATATGCACATCGAGACAGGAGATGATGGAAGGAATAACGCAACTAGTATCAATACAGTTACTTTTCATAGGGATTATGGTTATCCTCTCACATTAAAATATGGCATGTATGTTCTAATTTTGAAGAAGAATTTAGTTTCAGTTGCTATGTTGGAATATCATGGCTACGATGTGATATTTAGCAAAGGAAAGGATTTCCTTAGATATATGGTCACAGGATAAGTGAAGCGGATTGAGGTTCGGGTGAAGAACCTATACAAACTAAATGTAGAAGACCGTGTAGAGCCAAGACATCAGTCATTTATGGCATAGGAGGCTTGGCCATTTGCACCATGGAGCTTTGAAGATCATGCAACAGATTTCTACAAGACTTCCCAAGGGTTCTCTAAAGCAACAAGATACATGCAAAGGGTGTACATTAGGGAAGTACACCAAAGACACCTTTCATGATAAGGACAGTAGAGAGAAAGCAGTCCTTAAAAGAGTTCACTCATATGTGTGTGGACCTTTCTCGACAACCTCCATGGCCAAGAACAGGTATTATGTTATATTTGTAAATTATTTCTCATGTAATTGCTAGATTTTCTTCATGCAGAAGAAAGACCATACATTCTCCAAATTTTGTGAATTTAAAGCACTTGTTGAGAAAGACATTGGCAAGAAAGTGAAGTCCCTTAGGAGCGATAACAGTGGTGAATATGTGTCGAATGAGTTCAATAAATTTTTTGCAAAATAAGGCATTCAACAGGAGTTAATAACACCCTATAATCCATAGCAAAATGGGGTGGCTGAGAGGAAGAATAGAATTATTGTGAGAGATACATGGGTAATGTTGCATGATCAAGACCTACCATTACACTTGTGGGTTGAAGAATGAAACACAGTTGTATATGTGCATAACATGAGTCCTCATTAGATTCTCAAGATGAGTACACTAGAAGAAGCTTTTTAAGGGAAGAAACCATATGTGTCACACTTCAAGATCTTTCATTCATAGGTTTATTTTCATGTTTCCAAGGATGAAAGAAAAACCGAGAGTCGATATCTGAGTTGGGAATATTTGTGGGGTACTTTGATACATCTCACAACTATCGGGTGTACCTGCCATCTCACAGGATGAAATTTTTTCATAGAGATGTGAAGTTCGATGAAGAGATGGCCATGAAATGTTCCCTTGAGAGGGAGATTTATTTTTATGCCGATGAGGAGCTTTTGGCTCCAAAGAAAGAACCTCAAGATGTTGTGGAGCAACCACAAGCAAAGGAGGAGAGAGTGGAAGCACCCACTCATGCAGAGACATCCAAATATAGAAGGAATCACACAAGGGAAGCTGACAAATTATTGCATGATGTTAAAGAGAATGTGGGAGCACCCACATTACAATGCAGGTAGAGGAGGTCTCCAGATAGGTACACTGGGTACATGGCTCTGGTGAGTGAGCTAGTTGAGACAGAACCATCCTCATTCGTGGAAGCAATGCAGAATCTAGTATGGCTTGATGTTGTGGTAGAGGAGTATGATTCCATAGTCAGAAATAGTGTTATAGAAGTTGTACCAAGACCAGAGAACAAGTCAGTGGTAGGTTCGAGTTGGATCTACAAGTTGAAGCAAGTAGCAGATGGAAGCATCGAGAAACACAAGGCCAGATTTTTGGCCAAGGGGTTCTCTCAAGTGGAGGGAATTGATTACGAGACCTTTTCTCCAGTAGCAAGTTACTCTTCTATCAGATCAATTCTAGCACTAGCAACACAAATGGGATGGAAGATCCATCAGATGGATGTGCGGACAACATTCCTCAATGGAGTGATTAAGGATGAGGTGTACATTGAACAACCAGGAGGATTTGAGACCTTCGACAAAGAGTCTCATGTGTGTAGACTCAAGCGAGCATTGTATGGATTGAAATAAGTACCATGTGCTTGGTACACCAAGATTGATAGTTATTTCACCAGGTTGGGCTTCACCAGAATTGAAGCAAATGCAAACCTTTACCATATTGTTGTTGAAGGTAAATTTTTTATTATAGTATTATATATCAATGATTTGATTTTAACCAGTGATGAGAAGTTGATAAAACCTTGTAAAGCAGATCTTGCAAGAGAATTCAAGATGAAGGACATGGGACTCATGCATTATTTCCTCGGTTTGGAAGTATGGCAAGGAGATGGGGAACTATTTGTCTCTCAGGGAAAGTTCCAATGAGATACTAAAGAAGTTTTGCATGGAGAGTGATGAGCACCAATATTGTGGTGAGCACCAGTATTGCAGCAAGAATGCTGCAACTCCTGGGCTACCAACTTTACTTTTATCAACCTGGTAGTTCGTAACAAACTTGGACGCGTTGGTGCTATATGCACAAGTACTAGTTCTCACTGAAAGTTGTGACTTGGTCAGTCGGCACGAGATCACTAGGAGCTCAAGCCAACTTCTATAGATTTTAGAAGAAGCTCTATGTGTGATGAAAGGAAAGAAAGATTACTCTATAGATGCTATTCTAACTGCAAAAAGGAGAAAAACTAGAATGTAAAGTAAAACCTAATAAACCCTAATTAACGAGCTAATTCCACTTTTGCCAAAAACACTTATGAAACCATGAAATAAATGTCATTACCTACTCAAGGAAGTAAACAACATCTAACCATACTATTTCTGGAAGTAAATAAGCAAAAAATATATTTTTGGATTTTTATGTGTTTTTATGTGAATTTAACATGCATCTAATTTATTGTGTGAGTGTGGCAGCGAACAGGTGGTGTTAGAGGGTGGTTTTGGAGCTTGGGAGGATGTAGGATGGTGTGGATGGGTCCTGGGAGGTCTTAGGTGGCCTTCTAGAGGATTTTCCCACACTCGGCCTTCAAAAGAAGTCCTACAGGAAAAACTACAGGAGGACACAGGAAAACTACAGCAGGAAAACAGGGAAACTACAGGAGGCCTACAGGAGGAGGCCGAGAGAAATTTTTGTTGTTTTGAGGGTGTAAGAGTGGGTGGAAAAGGTGGATGAAGGTTGGAATGAGGTGTTAGGGTGCCTAAGGCCTACCATGAATCGCCAAGAGAGAGAAAGATGATTGGGTTTGCTCAAGGAGAGAGGAATAAGTTCTATGAAAAATGAAGGAAACTAGGGCAGAATTGAGGTGAGGTTTGGGAGACCTATATGGCAAGGTTTAGATGGATGGTATGAATTCTGGTAAGCTGGCCTACTGCTGGAAGAGATATGCTGCATAGAAACTAACATTCAGCCAATAAAATCAAGCAACCAATGAAATGAGTGCATCCTAGGAAAAACAGAGTTTTGCATTAAAATGTCCTAAACTATGATGTATAGAAGGAAATGATGGGAAATGCTGTAAGAAAGAAAAGCATGAAAAAGGACTATTGCAAATCAGGAAGTTAACATAATAAAGAAGATCTAAAGCAAAGAAAAATTGGACTATCAACCTACTAGAGAGCTGCAAACACTAGAAGTCCTAGGAATGAGGAAAATCTGTGTTTTTGGGGCAGCAAGAGAGTCTTTGCCTCAAATCATGGTCCCAAAGGGAGAAAGAGAGGCCAAGGCATTGTTGCTAGTCTTTTGAATCTTCTCTCATGACTGCTTAACCTACTATAGAAAGCACAAATGTAAGAAAGCTACTAAATCATCAAAAGCAACATATTCTTAACCATAAGAGAAATACATCTAACAGCAAAATAATCTACAAACGAAAGTAAAGCATACAAATACAAGTAAATATAAGCTTGGTTGCTTGGATTGGGCCCTAACCCAAGAGCTTCAACCCTCTAAGGTAATTCAATGCTAGCTCAAAAAGGATACCATCTTCATTATAAAAAAATAGCAAGATTACATAAAACTATCATAAAATAGTAAGCTCGAAATTTGAGCAGAGTTTACACAAGAAAAAAAATGTCGACCCTAGTGAGGCGTTAGGCCTCTCTACTTATACATCTAAAGCTACCAATAGCTTCCTTAAAATCAGGGAGGCTTGTCTCCCAAAACTTGAGATAACTATCAATCATCTTCCACTTGCTCGACTGCCTTCTAATGCATGATTCAGCTGCTTGTACTATGAGATGAATGAAGGGGAATTCAAAGTGAGAAGCAATAAATGAGGGGGATTCCCTCCTATAAGTCCTCTGCTCTATCTACTTCAAGATATTTCTACAGTTTGACCACTAGATCCTTGACTTTGACCTCGAAATCCATCAATAATTTCCATTAAATACATGTTAGACCACATGGCATAATAACTAACTCAACTCACCCTATAAGCATAAATATAATTAGAAAATCATACAATAAGATAAGAGAATGGTTGATATGACTAGATTAGGAGGTAAAATGAGCCCATATAATTACCTATTTATGAGGCTCGTCATCACCCCCCTACTGAAGGTGTTGCTCATCCTCTGAGAAACCTAGTCAATCTCTTGGTCTTTCATGGCCCTGGTGGCCTCCCTAGAATTCCAAGCTTCTGATGTTGTCTGTTCATGTTCTCCATAAAATCCTGCTTTTTTGTCTATGTCCTTCCACTACTCCTTCTCTTCTTCTTCTCTTCTACCTTCCAGCATGCCTAATATGATTGGAGGACTCAATTTGAGACCAATCTAGTTGACCTTTAGCCTTTGCATGGAGCGCTTGTACATTGGCACTCTTTTCAATGCCTCCTTCAGCCTCATTGGGGAATGGTATTCTCTAATCTACAAGCAGTGGGGTAGGGTGTTCCATCTTCCCATGCATGCATGCACACAGTCATCCCCAAGTAGCCTAAGCATATCTTCAAAGTGTGTAATGGCTTGTTCTTGATTGGTTAGATATTTAGGGGCAATCTAAGGGTCATTAGCAAGCAAGTTGTGTGTGCTGATGAGTGCCATAGGATCTGATGGCTCAGCTCTTATCATCAATGGTTCATTCTGCTCTTTTATTAACAATCTTTTCATTTCCGCTACCCTCAATTCTTCATGGTTCATCCATGATGCCATGGCCATTAATTGCAGATCCCCTAGCTTGGCATTGGGGTCCCACACATTCAAGTCCGTGAGGGCCATGTTGTGTAGATATAATTCTGACATCTTTGTTTTGTCCTCAGAGGTGCTTTTGTCACACAAATCCCTGAACTACATGTAGTCTTAGAAAGGCATTATGCCTCTTTGTACCAAAGTTTTTATTTGGAATTGAAGCCATTGATCCTTCAGATAGAGGCCATAAGAGTTGGCTGGTGTTCTGGATTGTAATGATTCTATGAATAAGCTAGCCATTATGCCTAATGAGTCTCTTTCTCATGCAACTACCTCCTTAGTAATTCATTCTCATTCTCAAGGTGGCTTCTTGTAATGGCTTCTCTGTCTCTGAGAGCACTCAATTCCCTACCCATTTCCCTGAGTTTGTCTTCCATGTAGCCAATATCCTCAACTCCTTTGGACTTGGATATCTACAACCACCTATGAATTATCACTCTGTTTTTCCAATTCAAAAAATAGTGGAATTGCAAATTCTGTGGGATTATCTTGCCTCCCTCAAGTAGTATGTAATAGGAGTCAATATTAGGCTAGGGGTCAGGTTCTTGTAGCTCTTGTGCTTCCTCTTTCACCTCTGGCTATCCTCCTATCTTTTCTTCAAGTTTTTGTGTCTCTTGTAGTTTGGACAGTGTCTTCGGTAGGACTGTTTTAGCCTCCTGTAGGTCTGGTTTGAGGTAGTGTAGAATTGCCTTTCCCTTCCATGTAGAAGATCTTGTAGTCCTCCTTTCATAGGTTATGGGTGTCTTGGAAGGAGATTCTTTCACCTTCGCAGATGGTGAATCTTCAATGTTAATGGGAGTCTTTGATGAGGGCTAAGGTTTGCCTGTTTTAATTCTAGCACTCTTCCTTGCCCAGAAATACATGGAGGTTTTTCTTTTCCTCTTCTGCTTCTACTTGACTGGTGTACTAAGGTCAGTGGGGGCAGCTGTTGCTTCTCTTTCCAAAGTTTCAGGGGACTCTTCTCTTTTCTCTGCCCTCTCTAGCTCCTTTTCTCCCTCTTTTGTCTCTTTTTCATCCCCCTGCTCTGTCTCTTTTTATACCTCCTGATCTATCCTTTCAACTCTCCCCTCCTCTATTTCTTTTCTTTCCTCCTTCCTCCCTTGCTCTGCTATGTCACCACTGGCTTCATATTCTCCTCCTTGTTTTTCTCCCTTCTCATTGACAGCAGGACTGACATCATAAGTTAATGCCTTGATGTCATCCTCAACTGTCATATTTCTGAAAACTTCCCATGCTATAGAGATTGTAAGGGTATGGAGGGCTTCTTCTACTAGGATCTTGATTAGGCCATGGTGAGCTAGCTGCTATGAATTTCCTTCTTGTACCTTGGTGCTAGAGTCAATGAGGGACTGAAGGAGCAAGTAAGGGATACTGAGCTTTTGATGTGCTGGGGTATCCATGCCATATCTCAATTCTTGGAGAATTCTGAAATGATATCCATAAACAATGTTGTGCCTCCCCTCACAAGAAATGTTTTTGATCATTTGGTATCTAACCTTATCCCAAGAATATGGTACACTAGCCCTCCTATTTCCATTTTTGTCTTCAATAGGGGTTTCATTATCTTGGAAAAATTTCCTCTTGGCAGCTTGGCCAATTATTTTCTCATCTTTACTCCAAGGCATCCCAAGAGGAAGGATAGTGACCCTACTGATGAATTCAAGCGTTATTTCAATGGAGAGGACTCTAATGGTTATAGTAGCATGATTTCTTGTGTGAGGGACCAAAGAGAGAGAAAATTCATGGGCAATTTCATCATCAAACCCTCTAAACTTCTCAAAGAAATTCATCCAGTTTTCCCTTGTAAATATTTCCACCACTTGAGGATGTGCATGGAGTCTAGTGGAGTTAGTGGGATCTTTTCTCATAAACCCCCCTGTCATACTACTTGTACTTCTTTTGAAAAACCAGATATGGAGGTGGAGAGAAAGAATTTTGAATGAAATAGAAAAACAAAGGGGACTGTGTTTTTTTTTTTAAACAATTTTTTTTTATGTATTTCTACCCTCTTAAAGACTCATTTTATCTTCAATTTGAGACCAACTCTTTCACATTTTCATATTCAACAGACAGAATTCATGAACCCTACCTCTTCAGACCGAAATTCATGCCAAAAATCGCATTTCCTCCCTTGAAAATGACTCACTGCCCCTCCTGTAAAAGCTCGTTGTCGCTCTTGTAGATTTCCTGTAGGTGCTCCTGTAGAAAACCTGTAAGGCTCCTGTAGAATATGCCGAGAGAAAAAATATGGAGGATGGCTATGAGGGTGTGGGGGCATAAGAAGATTGTTGTGTGGCTGAATTACGAGGAGAAACTGAAGAAAAGGTGGTGAGAATGCACGAGGAGGAGTGCTCATTACCTTTTATGGTTGTTTTCGGTTATGAGTGCTGAGCTGGCAAAGTGTACATTGCCCAGATTAGGACCATTGGTCCCCACCTGCTTGGTCATCATGACCCCCCTCGTAATCATCACCTCATTACTAAATCGGAGTTAACTCTTCCTCCCACTACCTGCCCTTCACATCTTTTGCTTGAGTTAACTGTGCGCACGTGTTGGTGATATCTCAGTTAAGTGGAGTCAACTAAATGAAGGTGGCCAAGTTAACTGGCCACCTTTCCCTCTTTTGATTTCAACCATCTCGTTTCCTTCGTATGGTTCCTAATTACACAAATGAAAATAGAGGAGTGACTTAGCTACTTACCTGTAATCCAAGTGTATTTGTTGCCATCGACTGTGAGGTGTTTTGGCTTTCTCTACTGCATGCTTCATTTTCCCTCATGCATGTTGTCTTTGCTTGCTGATGTGTTGTTGTGTGTTTTTGTAGGTTCTTCTTTTGTTGGAGCTGAGCTGCATGTGCCTTTTCAACCTTCAGATGTGATGTCCCTTGCTGTTGGTGCTGGACTTCTAATGGTAAGAGGGATTATAGGTTCCTCATGAAGCTTTTCTTGTCCCTCAAACTGACTCTTGTAGACACTTTTGGCTCTCTGTAATTCCTACAGGAGCTTCCTATAGAAAACACAGTTTTGGAAGATGAGGTATAGTGGGGTGAAAGAGATGCCAAAAATGATGGAGGAAGGTGTGGAGAAGATGAGATGGATGCTGGTATGAATGTCAGGGTCCCCTTGGCACCTTCTTCTGCTCCCTGTAGTCCTCCTGAAAACCTGCAATGCAATAAAAATCATTTTTTTAAAACAACTAGGGTGCCTCAGAGAGGTTTTCACCTTAATTTCCTGCCCTGGGCACCTCCCAGGTAGGTTTTCACCCAGGGATATTATTCTTTTCCTTTTTTTTTTACTTCACTAGGCCGCCTCAAAAGAGTTTTGCAACCCAATGATGGGACTCAAGCGCCTCATGGAGGTTTTCACTTGAATCCTTATTTTTTCTCCTTTATCTTCAGTGAGTGGGTGATGTGGAAGCTAAGACATGCTCCACTACCATCACTGTTTTATTCAAATCTTCAATACACTCTCACTTGTAGGGGGGTTTCTTGTAGACTTTCAACCAATGTCCATTGACAAGCATGGGGATGGATTCATCATCAATGGAACCATTTTCATTATATTTCTCCACAGTGTAGGGTCCCAGCCATCTTGTCTTTAGCTTGCCTTTGAAATCCTTGTATCTTGAATCATAGAGTAGTGCCCAATCTCCCTCTTGGAATTACTTCTCCCTGATATTTCTATCATGCCATATCTTTCTCTAAAGCTGAACTACCTCTGTATGGAGAAGGACTTGCAATCTGTATTCATCCAATCCATTGAGCTGAAGTAATCTCTCCTTCTGTGCATGGTTGAGGTCTAGGTCCAGCTAAGTTGCCATCCTTAAGGTATTGAATTCAAACTCTATTGACAACAAATCCTTCTTCCCATAGACCAGTTCATAGGGTGTGAACCCGATGGTGGTCTTCCATGTTGTGTTGTAGGCCCAAGTGGCCTCAACTAATCTATCCACCTAGTCTTTTCTACTGCTACTCACTACCTTAGTTAGGATCCCTTCCAATGCTCTGTTAGTGACCTCCACTTACCCATTGGCTTGTGGATGGTAAGGAGTGGAAGTCTTGTGCTTGATCTTATGATGTGTGAGTAAGTCTTCAATCAGGTTGGAAGTGAACTAACTACCTTGGTCTGTGACGAACTCTCTCGGATACCCAAACTTGTAGAATATGTTTTCCCTCATAAACTCAGCTACTTTTTCCTCTGTTGCTACTTTGATTACTTTTTTCTCTACCCACTTTGTCAAGTAGTCGGTGCACACAATGATGTACTGCTTCCGCTTTGAAGGGGGGTTGATAGGCCCCACAAAGTCCATGCCCCACTTCTCAAATGGCTCAAAGGTCACTTGAGGTTGCATGGGAATTTCATCCTTTGGAGTGGGTTTCCCCATCCTCTGACACCGATCACACTGACTTGTGTATCTCCTCACATCCTGATGAAGAGTGGGTCAATAGTAACCTACTTGCAATATCTTGCAGGCGATTCTTTTTGCTGCAAAATGACCTCCACAAGGCCCGTCATGATAGGTCAAGAGGATGTCAAAGACTTCCTCCTCCTTGACACATCTTCTCAAGATCTGATTAGGGCCAAGTTTGAAGAGATTTCCTCCAACCTAGGTGAAAGGGGTGCTTTTTCTTACTATCTTTCTCTTCTCTTTTGAGGATAAGTGTGGTGGGAACTGTGTTGAAACCAAGTAGTTTGCTATATCAGCAAACCATGGAGAGAGTACTGATATAGCAAATAGGTGTTCATCTGGCATTTGGTCATCCACCATTCCTTCTTCACCTGCAAGAAAATTTACTCTAAACAAAAATTCAGCAACAACATTCTCTTTCCCAGGCTTATCAATAATGGTCAGATCAAATTGCTGCAATAAAAGAAACCATCTAATAATGCTAGCATCTACATCTGGTTTGTTCATTAAATATCTAATTACAGCATGATTAGTGTGCAAAAAGGTTTGATAGCCTGTGATATAATGTCTGAATTTGTTTAAGGAATGCATGATAGCTAGGAGTTCCTTCTTGGTCATTGTATACTTTAACTCTGCCTTTGACAAGTTTTTGCTTATAAAGTATATGGCATAAGGTAGTTTTTAATCAATTTGTCCTAAGGCTGCTCCTATTGCTTTGTTCGAGGCTGCTCCTTCACACATAAATGTTTCAATTCTCCCAGGAGTTCAGTCTCTTCTGGAGTAGGCTGGATTGTCATGGATAGTCTCTCAGGAAAGGGTGGATTTGCTTTAGCTTCACTTTCCTCTTTATCTTCCTCAACCTCCCTGGGTGGAGGCTATCTATCTGGATGAACTTTCTCGGATCACAAGTTAATTTCTTAAATCTCCACAGCATAAGTTGCGCATGATGGTTCCCCACTATACACTTGTTGAGCCTATCTGTTGTTCAGGTTCAGATTTGGCTGGACAAGCATTTGGGGTTGCCTTGGTGGAGCAGAAGGTAACGGTTGTGGTTGGGCAGGTGGTGGAGGTAGAAGAGTGGGAAGAGAGTTGTATTAGGGCCTCCATCCCTGATGAGATGCATTCCATTGAGGTTGCGGCTAAGCATAGGATTGAAATGAATGGGTGGCTGGTTCGGCATGATATTGAGATGTGAAGGACCAAAGAGGAGGCGTGGACCAGGAAGGATGAGTAGGGGGGCCAGAAGAAGGTATGGAGGTGACTTGGTTGGGGTTGTAGTATGCCTGAGATGTCCCTTGCATCCCCTGCTAGTATGGTCTAGGTTCATGCGGCCTCCTTTGGTTTATGTAATAGATTTGTTCAGTGACTCCTCCGGCCACTTGGTATACAGCTTTAAGCCTGGGCAAGGAAGGGCACTTATCTATAGAATGATCTTCTTCACAGACTGAACAAACCTTTATAGAGTTCAATGGCATTCATTCCTAGGATGCCTCCTAGTGCATCTAGGGCAAAAAGTGGCCAAAGCCCTCTCTGCTTCCTCTTGTTTTCTTTTGATATGTAAGGTATCCATTTGCATGGCAATAGTCTACAAGATCTCACTCTTGAAGTCTTCCAGCATGTTTCCAATTTCACTTTAATGGATGAATTGGAAGAAGAGGTACTGGCTATGGGTTGACTCCCCCTACCTTTCTTTCTGGCTGCTCTAGAATGGTTTCCAAAAATAGTCTTTATGTCCTCATAAGATAGTTGGTAGATGTCTCCCCCAGCTAGTAGATGGAGGGTGTCTATAAGGTCTTCCCGAATTCCCCTGAGCAGGACCAACTTCAGAGACTCAGGGTTAAGCGTACACCTGGCCCTTTTGTAACTGAGCTGGAACCTCTCTTCATAGTCTTTCAGGGACTCATCACTTCCTATGGTCATTCGGAAGATTTCTTCCTTAGTATCTTTTGACCTACAATAATCTCGATACTTGTTGTTAAAGGCCTGCTGCATCTGAGCCCAAGTTGTGATGCTATTTCTAGGTAATCCCATAAACCAGCGTCGTGTTGCATCCTTGAGAGTAGAAAGGAACAGTTTCAACTTTTTCTCGTCTTCTGCATAGTCATAACTTCAATAGATGACAGCAAACTCGAACAAGAAGGTGTTAGGATCTTCTGTAGTCAGACTATGGAAGTGAGGTAGGGCTGAAGGACTTATATTCTTCATTTTGGTGTCCCCATTGGTCTCCCGAATGGGGAAGGTACCCTCTATTCTCTTTCCATTTCCCCTAGCATTTCGGTTTTTAGCCATTGGCTCTAGAGGAATGTTTCTTCTTCTTCTTCCCCTATAGGTTCTTCAAATATGTCTGGATGTTCACCTAAGGGTTCTTCTTGATTGCAGCCACTGAAGAAGAGAGAAGATTGGATGTGTGAACCAGTGGGGGTGTTGGGCATAAATTTTCCTAAGTTATCTCTACTCCTATGAGGCATGGAAGGAAATATTTTTGGTTGGTTTTTTGTTTCTTTTTCCCCACACTGAAAGTACCTGCAGAAACTAAAATTGTGATTGAACAAAACAAACTGCAACTAGTTGAAATGAACTTGCTGAATGGAAATTTGCAGAATTGAAAAGGAAAGCAAGGAAATGCGGAACTG